>QQSS02229713.1:0-21900 GCA_003687565.2 Craspedacusta sowerbii | reverse complement strand
CTATCTATCTATCTATCTATCTAACTATCTATCTATCTATCTATCTATCTATCTATCTATCTATCTATCTATCTATCCGAATATCCAATCTATATACCATTGTTCCTTTATTAGCATGTGTATGAGTTTATGCTTTTAGTTAATTATTGCAATTCTAAAATGCCTACCCATTGACCGCCGCATGCATTAGTATTTATTATTTTAGAAGCTGCCAACGTTGTGCGAATGATTGTATCGGCCGTATCACACCTTCATTGCATGAACATTGCTCATAGAGACTTAAAGGTTGGCTTGGCTTGTATTTTTTATGTTCTAGCATTACCAAGACTACCTTAAGTTGTTTTGCTGGTATATATGTTATGTTCTGAAAAGCTGGATTCACTCTAGCGTCTTTTGTTTTTAGCCTGAAAATTTACTGTTTGCCACAAGGGCGGCAGATGCTACCCTAAAGCTGACAGACTTTGGCTTTGCTAAAGAAACTACCAGCGTATCGCTGCAAACTCCTTGCTACACGCCGTATTATGTTGGTAAGTTGGTAAAAAAAACGCTATTAACTATTTCTGTGTTGACTTTTGTACAAGCGTTGTTATTTACTCTTTTACTTATTTTACTATACTTACTTATTATCCTTATTATACTTACTTATTATACTTATTATACTAGTTACTTATTTGCTGTTATTTTTCACTACTCCAAATCTTTTTTTTAATATTTATTTTAAGCTCCCGAAGTGCTTGGCTCGGAGAAATATGACAAGTCATGTGACATGTGGTCCCTGGGAGTCATCACATACATTATGTAAGATTTCAATGCTATTGTGATGCATAAACTGCTTGGTATTGCAAATTAAGATTGTATCGATTCCATGAATTTTTGTGGACATTTTCACGCTATAGTAATTGGATATTACTTGGATGACCACCAAACAATGAAGAAAAAAATGCAGGAACCTTTGACTTTTCTTACAAAGATTTGGCTTATTGGTGCATCCGTTCTGAATAAATTTTTAAGCCCAAAGCCAGATCCTTATTGCTCTTGTATTTTTAGTTTGTGTGGTTATCCGCCATTCTACAGTAATCACGGGGCGGCAATATCTCCGGGCATGAAGCGACGAATAAGGCAAGGCCAGTACACTTTCCCCGAAGCTGAGTGGAAGACTGTCTCTGAGCAAGGTTAGCGGAGTTTTATTATGTAATCGAGATGGTCACGTGATCGAAGCATCACGTGATTATTTATTTGGTAACCATGTTTGATAAATTCATTGTACTGGAACGGTATTCGTCGTTTAAAATTTCTTCGTTGAAGGGTCTGAATTATTTTAACTCCTGACTATTATTTAATACATTATTCGATATTTACATATTAAGTTTTTAAATGTAAGTGTATATATATATATATATATATATATATATATATACTGAAAATGTTTTTTTCTTCCTTAACAGCGAAAGAGCTTATTCGAGGCTTGCTCAAGACAGACCCGTCTCAGCGATTCACTATACAGCAGGTTATGAAGCACCCTTGGGTCATGGTACGTCATGTGTAATCTCGCAATCCGCTGTTGGTGATAATTCTACATGCTTTCGTTAAGACCAGGCTTACCTTTCTGGACTGGTTTTTGTTGCTTTACTTCATGTGGTGTTCACCAGCAATCCAGTTACGATTTGATGTTATACTTAGGCTTTGCTAGAGAAGTGATCATTTTTTATTTTTTTTCAACAGCGATACACGGAGGTTCCACAGACGCCGCTTCTTACGACCAGCATTATGAATGAAGACATGGAGATGTTGACGGAAGCACAAGTAAGATTGTGTTGTGCTGAACGTGAGGGCGATTCGGTTTCTTTACGTGCTCTTGACGTGTTAACACAGCTAGTCCAGCCCGTCAGCTGATGTGTCGCTCTGGTGTTTTGGCTGAAGTTAGCTTAGCTGGTAGCATCTGTCAAATATGGTGTAATCTGCTGTCACAAAATTGCATTATTTGGCAAGTTCTCAGGCCTAAGTTAGCCAGATTCAATTGTTTTTTCTCGATCTAACTAGTGATCGCAATTCGATTGTTATGTTTTGTAACTAAGTGCAATGCTTTTGGTGATGATCTTTGGAAAACGTACCGTTATCATCTCTTGTATATTTCTCACGGGAGGATATGTCTCAGGCGTTACAATCCATGCGCATGTTGGATTTTGAAGACCAGGTACGGCTGAAAGAAGTCCACCTGTCCTCGAATCCTCTGCTCAATCGTCGTAAAAAACAAGGACTGAAAGAAAGTTGATAACCTGCTCGCCTGCGTAGCGTGAGCGACATTGGCAATCTTATACTGCTCAACAAGGCGAAAATTTATCAAGATCATGTTGACTTTGGCGCAGTGTTGCGTGTGCGGCTTCTACTAATGAATCTGTCATAGGTCATCCGATATCTGGATCGGTTTAGCTTTGATAGAGGTCTTGCTTAGAGTTTGTGCTGAGAGTTTCTTAGGTCTAGCTGAGCAGTCAGTTCTGCTTTTCAACGCAAGATGGTGTTATGTTGTCCGTTTTAACGAGACCCTCCGTGTTTGACGTCGCTATTTTTGCATGCTTGCAAATGTTGCACTTGCTGTGTCTTTTGGTCTGGAAGCCCGCTGCCACCTTCCATTCTCCAGTAGTCAGCCGCACGTGAAATGTTATGCGTTTTAGCCTTCTTGCTTTAGTTGAGACCGTTTTTATTCTGTGTAGTGTTTATTTTTGGCAGGGATGCTACCGCTGGTCAGTACTCTCTAGCGTCTTTTTTAGAAGTCTTCTCGCGTGTTCGTTTATCCGGTAATCTTAGCTGCTACGAGAGCATTATTTTATTCACCTGAAATTGAGGGTGTTTTTTCTTCTTAGTTTCGGCCTTTACCGATTTTTTGATTAGCTATAGGGTAATAGATGTACATATACACAGCAATTGCAATAGAGATAGGATTTTTTGGTGGTCCACTGTATGTTTTGATCTTTTGCGGGTCCGGTCGCGTTGCCTGTATGAGTGAGCTCATTCTAAATCCTTCTGTTGATTGTCATCAGTCCCTTTTATCTTCCTGTTATCAGCTCTTGTTCGCTTCCTTAGGTTCGCTATAGATTTCGGCTCGTGTCGGGTTACGGATTATCAATTTTGATTAATGAATTACAGGTAATCCAGTAATTTGAAATGACGCTTTAAACCCGGGTTTCTCAACCTTAGGGCCGCGAGTGTGAAGCAAAGGGCCGCCAGCAGATTCCGACTGCAACCTTTGGACTGCGAGGGCCGTGGTTCGCTAATCTTGATTGTTCATGACAAAGATGTTCCGTGGTTTTCTAGACGAGTTGCGTACCACATGGCAAATTAAAACAATGACATTAAACGTCATTTGGGCTGCAGCCTGCTGCACTTTCGAAAAGCTGGAGGTGCGTGGAGCTATATAGATTATGGTTATTGGATTATCAGTGTTGCTACATCTAACTCCTTGGTCAAAATTAGCTTAGCTTCTTAGTTGTGTACTGTAATCAAATTAATCTTGCCGTTTTAAGAATGTTTTCCCGTTCTAAGGGAAATGTAACGTATGGGACGTTGACAGATTGCGATACGAGACGGACATTCACGCAAGTCGTAGCTGCTAGTGCGAGTATTTTCGTGACACCGTATAGACACGCCCTACCCCTACCGGTCTTCACCTCGGCAGGATGATGCCCGGATGCATCGGAATTACAGCTAAAAAATTCTGTTCAACGAATTCCGATCCTTTCAAATCCTTTTCTTTACAAAAAAGGAACTAAGTTGGAAATTGGCCTAAGAAAGTATAGAATCAATAAGAAAATTATCATGGAATTCCCATGATGGCTGACCAAGCGGAGCCCAACTCTAGCTGGGTCAAGCAGGAGGAAGGGAGCAGGGAGACCCCTCAACGGAACTCCCTGCTCCGTCATTTGACAATATGTAAATAACCACCTCCTCCTCGAACTGTATAAAAACTCATATAAGCTTATTTAGTATAGGTAAAATCGATGAAGTAACATAAATATGTAGTAGTCCCTCTGTACTCGTTTCTTTGTCTTAAGAGTATCACGATCCAACATTGTTGCTCTCTCGACATATATAGCTTAATCAAGCAGCTATGACCAGTTAATATTAATTAGTAGATTTCGGCAGTCCTTAACCATATAGGTTCACTTGAGTCATGTTGTCCCAGCCCTGGCTTCAGGAAAATTCATATGACTATTGACATCGTCTTCGTTGTGAGCTTGTTCCAAGAAATCCGCCGTGAAAAGCAGCAGGATATTTTTCTTGCCTTGATTGAAGTGAGCGTTTGGTACATCAGCATAGACATGCTGTTGGGATTGCCGAGATCTCTTGTATGAGCTACGCTGGGACGTTATGATTGGTTGCTTAGGTCACGTGATATAATTAGGCATTGTATTTATGGGTATTGTTTGGGCGAAGATTTTTATGGAGATAGTTGGAGTAGAGAGGGGTGGATTGAGAGGGATTCAGAAGATGTGTTGTCGTGAGAGCAACAAGATTTAGTTGTCGAATAGAGTTACAGTTGTCAGGATGGGAGCAGGGACATCCTCTTTTGCCGACACTTAACGTAGACCTCGCGCGTGCATGACGATGTTCTCCCGCTTTCTATTAATGCTTTATGAGAGTTTCATCACAGTATAGTTCCGTCACGATGGTCGCGAGTCCTCTATTGGATTTCCGGGCTCTGTTCTAGAACCCTGTCGAACTTTGTTTGCTTGCGGTAAGGCTAGTGCTTGCAAACGAGTTAGTGACCGGCACAACAACTCAGGACGCAAGACGCAAAATTTATTTATTCAATAAATGCTAACAAAAACTTGGAAAATAACTCCACAGCTAATTCAATATTAAACTAAGTCGACAATCACTTTAATGGAGAAGAAAAGTATATGATTGCATGTAATAGTAATAAGGTATAATATATAAATATAATTATCTTTTATAATATACATGCAGTATATAATATGAATTAATGTGAGAAGGAGGCGTCTTCCTAGTTAGGGCTGATCTGGTCGAAGTCGCCACCAACTCCGATTGCTTGCTGTCTAGATAGCAGCCTTTTGAATATTGCCACTCTTCAAAGTTGAAGGAAAAGCTCCCATGAACATCCTGTACCAACGTCAACATGGCCGCGACAAAGCCACACCAGCTCGCAGTGAATGAAGCCTCCAGAGTAGTCCTCAGTTTGTTTGCAGTCACGTTTAGATTGAGCATCAACACTGAAAACCAGAAGTTCTTCCTTTTCCTTGCGGACCAAAGATCTGCACTGCCAATCCTCAGATGCAAGTGTATCGCAGCCATCTTACCTGGGAAGCGCACTTTCCCACAGATGGCACATGAACAACAAGGTTAGAATCCGGATGCAGACAGACAGAGTTCTTTGCGTTTGGTTGAATCCTACCGCGTTTTTCTGAGTCGTAACCTCACCAAACTCATTAGCGTTGCTGCGTCAGTTCAAAGCAACAAAGCTGTCAGTTCATTTGTTCTGCATTCATTCTGTTGCGTGTCAGACACTCTCTTGTATGTCCGACATGACCGAGCTGAGTCAAAGGATGTTGAGATGTTAAATTTTCTTGCCTGCGTAGCATGTATGATCAGTAAGTGGTGAAGAGCCAGGACAGGAGTTTCCCAGATGCGCAGTCCATCGATCGTCGGTGGCAGCAAACGAAGCCAGTCGTCGGATGTTGGTCGAGCCTCTCAAGGAGCTAAAGGGCTCGTTATGTACCCACAAAGGAGGCTCGGACGACTGGTCGATACTCCAACGATCGCTGCATCGCACTGTCCCATGTTACCAGGTGACACTCTTTTTAAAGACCTTCCCAGTGGACGACGAAGTCTTAGTGCTGTTGGTTAGGTCTTCTTAGGAGATTCGCCAGCCAGTTTAGCAACAAAAAGGTGTCACATACCCTGCTTGCCCACCGACCGCCGCGTGGAGGCTCTCGTAGTTCTTTGGCAGCATCTTGGGTGTTTTGGCGATCGCCCTCTTTACATAGAGCTCACTGAAGGGAATGTTCGTCGACTGGCCGCTCGAAGAAACAGTACTCTGATCACATGGAGCTCAAGCTATCGACCCTAAAGCGTATGGCAAGTGACAGAAATATGTGGCTTTGCACACTGCTTGACTGCATGGGTCAATAATGTGGAGAGTCCTTGCCCCAAACGCGATGCTGATCATCTCACAGTATGCACATCAAGATTGACTTGCAAATCCATACAACTTCATGCATACAATACCCGGAACATGGCCTCTTCTTTGTGGTATTTGACAGCGTTATGGAGTAAAATAGCTTCCTGACTCTTGCAGTCAACCGGTGTTACCAAAGACCACAGCTCCATGCCCGCCAATGCATCGCCGTGTCTAGGCATTTTCGATTCCTGTAACTTGCTATACTGCTAACACAAGTTGGGTCTCTTCTTAGGATTTCAAAATGACACAGATGCTGCTTTCAATATATTCTTTATAATCTTGCGAATTTCTCTCTGCAATTTGGGAGATGCAATGAGTTGTACATCAACACAGTGGATATGGCTACTGTTTGGTGGCAAACAAAGTTATTAACTGTAATTGATGTTCGTGAAGGAGCTTTATGACTTTGTGCATCATTGGAGAGCATTTAATTAATCCTACGTAAGTTACACATATAGCTTAGTCAATATCTCATACTTGCCGAATCATCTGCAGTATGATTCTGAGATACACCTTTATAGCTATTCAGGTTCACATTTTTCTAACATGAGTACAGTGTTGTAGTGCCACCAAGGTATTCTCTTTCCAAAAGACACAGCCATAGAACCTTTGCATGGCTATTTATATGTAGAGGGTACATGGCACTTGGTATGTTTGGCAACTTTGCTAGCAAAACTGACTTGCTGGGAGGTGACGTAATCGTCTACCAATGAAAACGTTTCAATGTTCCGCGAAGAAGGCAGCAACGAATAGAGAAATAATAATCGAACTAATGTCGCAATCTGAAGGACAAGGTAATGATGAGATTGGATGGATTTAAGGTGGGCTGATATATATGAACGTTGCGAAGGGCAAACGTATATTTTGGGTGATGTGCTGGCATTACTAATGATTTCAGTGCAATCTGTTCGATGCGTTCAATTATGACAGGCCGTCGCGATACGCAGAAAACATCTGACGTCAGATATTTGCGTGCTTGCGAAGATCTTCTTTGCATTACGACATCTTAGCTAAACTTTGACGAGCAGATCTTATCGCGCAAACCAGCCCACGCTCGTCTATAGTAAAGGGAACGTTGTAATGACCTTCGCATTCAGAGAAGCGCCTGAAGATTATGTTTCATGCGATGCTGCTAGTTCTGCTACTCGCAGGGTCGAAGACATCTGGCTACGAATGTCGGTACGACGTGGATCGCAGACTCATCGAATGCACGGGGGATGTCCCAATGCGAGAGGGAGCCACTGTTACCATGACGCAAGTCGCTCCGTAAGTTTTGTTTCAGCTTTTAAAGTTGATTTTTCGAAATGAATCTCTTTTGCGTAATAGTTACCATGATGCAAGCTCCATAAGTCTCTGAGTCAATTTTAAGTTTTAAGTTTGATTATCGAAAATGATTTTCAAAATCTTTTTTTTTTTATTGTGACATGTTGTGCCCGATTGACGTATTTTGCTTGATTACGTACCGCGCAGACTCCGGGTCCTGCTTTATACCAAGCCGCAATTTCAGGACGTAACCTTTTGGTAAGTAACATCTTCAAGTTACATATCTTATCGCTTTGAAGCCGTGCTTTTTCAAAACTAGAACTCTGCAAGCGGGATTTGCAAGCTAGGCAATATTAATAAGACTTCTAACTTAAGTGTCACATTTTTTTGTACAAGAACACGCTAGAATTTTTATTGCTCATTCCCACGAGAGACCGTGGAAAATTTATTGTCTGATCTATTACACGCCGATGATCTTTGATGCATCTTTCTATTTCTTTGATATATTATACATATAACTACATGAAGATCTATCACATACATATATATATATATATATATATATATATATATATATATATATATATATATATATATATGATGTTTCTTTGATATATCTTTCTATCCATCGAAAATATAAAAGCAAGAACTTTAGACAAAATTTAAATGATGGAAAAAGTTATCCACATTGCGAGGTAATGCTTACGTCGAGAAATCTAATTTAATTGGTCTATGGCATGTGGACTGATGTGGATCTAATTAACTTAGTGCTTCTCTTGTTGGCTTTTATACGCAGGCATGTACGTGGGCAAACCGGAAAAACCGAAGACTATTATGAATTAAAATGGCTGCACGAAACGATCCTTGCTGATGCTACTGGCCTAGTGAAACAACTTACGATTGAGTTTGATCTACCGTCGATGTTTAAATTATCATTTCAATACTTGAGTATGTTTACTCCATAATTTTTGCGCCTCTCCTAGGAACTGCTATTCTATCAGTATTGCTCCTTTTTAAAACAACAAACCCGACATTTTCGCTGCATTTTCCGAGCCTTTTCTTTGTGTGCGTCGCAAATGTAATGACTTTAAACCCCCTTTAAATTCATAAATTTGTTTGCAAAACAATTTCCCAAACCGATACGGCACAAACAAACAGAAGTAAGCATTTGCATTCCCAAGGCTGATTTCAAAACTTTGTTGCATTTTGAAATCTATTACTTACGATTTGTGCTTTGTGCATAATTTTAGGTCCCGGATCGAATGTTTCAGGTACGATTCTAAGTATAAGATACCACTTCTTGGTTTGATTCCAAATACCTTTACTTTGCTCGCTTTAACTTGTGTTTATGTGTGCATGAATGTGGATTAAACCGTCTATTAACATTCCGTTGACGTTTGAATGATTTTTTTTGCCCGAATTACTGTAGCTTAGTATCCATACCTCTCAATAGAGACTTTCTTAGAACGGTAATCTTTATTGTTGGGATTGAGAGTTAACCCTTCAAACAGTGCTTGACATAAATTAAGTAACAGGATATTACATTTGTTCCGTATTACATCCGTTTTATGACGTCAACTTCTTCATGAGACCTTACCCTTACTTGTACTCTCAGACTTCAGGTGCAATTCGTCCATGTTTGATGGATGCCGATCGGGTAACACCGACCAATGTTTACAAACATGCAACGATGTTCCCGGTTGTCCCGGCATCATTATTGAGAATCGCAAATGTGCGCGAAACGCGGTCGTCAATGGTATCTGGTCCGAGTGGTTGGAATGGTCTCCATGTTCTGTGAGTTGCGGGGCAGGTACCATGAATCGCCATCGATCTTGTACAAGTCCACCTTCACAAGCTGGTGGCATGCCCTGCTCTGGAGATGTAACGGAGAGTAGTGCATGCAACATAAGATGTGGAAGTAAGGTTCTGATGCGTTTAAAATTAATTCCCAAATAATATACCATGAACAATTAAAGATAGTTTGGTTTTTAGGGTCATCAGTCTGGGACGTATGTCTTACAGAATTAAGATGGTTGAATCTCTTTTAGATCGATTGTACATTTTATTATTAATACGTGTACACGTAGCTTAGTAGAATCAAGAAATAATTAACAATTCCATAGTTAACAATGCCATGCCATATTCCCAATAATTCCATAATTCTATTCGATTTCTACACAGATTTATCACAATATACTTGGGTTGTTTATACTATTCTGAAATACATTTGTTTAGCAGTACAAGTCTTGGAGAACTCTCCATATTCAAACAGTACGTCAACTTGGCGTTGTGGAGACGAGAATGTGATGTCGTTCAAGGATTATATTTACGAATTTCTTGGTGAATTCGCAGGGTTTTTAAAGGAAGCTGCCGTCTATGGGCTTGTGGTAGCGTTCTGCATGATTATAATTGTTGGACAGCTCTTCGTTTACGCTTGGATTTACAAAAAGGGGTAAGTTCTCCCGCTGAAATTTCCTCAAGGTGCCACCCGTAATTTTTTAATATGACGCTGTAGCAGCAATATTTTAAAGCATTTTCCACCACCTGGTAATAAAAGGAGCTCGCGCAAAAATTTCCTACGGTTGTCACGCGCCAACTTTGCAGAAGAACAGAGCGCCAGTTTGCCACTTCTAATAGAAATCGCTCACATAAATTTACTAACATTCGCTTTGTTGTGTTGAATTAGAGACAACGATTTATGAACAGCTAAAATATAAAAATATATATAAAATATAAAATACTTTTACTCCGATTTCTTTTACAGATATTATGGGTCACACGAACACAAGTACACGCCCTTGAAGCCCCAAAGGAACAGCTCTAGAGCCGTTAGATATTCATCAATTAGATCTCGGTACTTGACCAATTTTCAGAGCTCGCTCAAATCAGAAAACTACAGAAAAGAAAAATCCTTCAATTCCTCCGGCAAGCTTTCGCAAGTCGATGACTCCACTAAAGGGCTACATATCGTCGGTCCGACTAATTCGCCGGATGCCGAGGCAGCCGCCTTGCTTTCTGCTAAAAATGACACAAAGGAGTTTCAGGAACAACAAAGCACTGGACAAATGTCGCTAAACCAGCATTGACTTTGCCAGATGATATCTTTATTAATAATTACATTAATAATATTAATATAGTTAATAAAATTATATTATTATAAGTATTACTAATCGTTCCGTCCTCTGACCAGCCCTAGTCAAGGAGGGTACTGTTAGTAAGCTTTTTGATATTTCAGACCAATCGCTCACAATAAAGTCTTGTTCTAGAAGTCGCATCAAACAAGGATCCACTAGACATGAACCAAAGCCTTTCGCTACCTGCGTTTAGCCGTTACATGAGCCAGATTAATGGTGGTATGTGAGTACCAACGCGAATTCAGCGAGATTCGATGGATGTATGGCGTCGATGTAAGGTGATAAGTTGGTGACTTTTTGGATCTTTTGGTCACTTTCATGGCAATCGTAGACAAAGCTACGCTAGATGGAACCTTCAGTTTACAACCTTTCCTGTTTCCGCAAAACCTCACACCTCCCTCATGCGTAAAGATAACGGCACCAGCCCATTGGCTTTTAGATATGGTCTTCGAATGACTGATGAAGATCAGCACAAACCGACTTAACTTTTGTGCAAGGAGAGCTTTGCTTGTACGGCGGAATGCTGTACAATTTCATCTCACGATGCCAACATGAGACTTGCTCCTTCTACCTTAGCTTTCGCCTTCAGAGTTTGATCTTCCGCAATATCATTCAGAGATTCATTTATATTCCGATGTGATCTCATAACGGCGGGTCTTAATTTTGCATGTGCTTCCCATCTAGTTTTTGGCAGAGATTTTAGCGCTTCACGACAACGAAGGTCTTCTTAAGAAGTCCCTGTCGATGTATTGAAACCGAGAAAATTTTTTAAGGCTGCTGGACCAAGGACAGAAAATATTGCTGCTATTGGAGTATAGTCAAGAGCATTCCGGTAAACAAGACTTAGTTAATGCCCATGATAACATGTTAAGACAGCAAACGTATTTTCCTCCGAGATTTTCTGTTGCATCGCTTCATAACAACAAGAAAGGTCACCAGCATTTATATAGGACTGTTCACGACACTTTGAGGAATCTAGCTTGCACTCCGCGCGTAAAGAATGCTGTACTTTGAGAGACCTTTACTCTCTTGAGCGGCTTTCCAACTGTAGGAGTGTAAGAAACCTTTCAGCAGTTTTCCCATCCACTGGGGATGCATATCTCAATATTATACTTAGACGATCTACGTGCGATGGACGGTGTTAAATCAACTGAAAGGCTAAAATATCCATCAGAGCGTATCCCATCCATGATAGTTATGAACATTTTCACGCCTTATTTTAATGCGTTTGTCGCAAATTCTTTTGCATAGGCACGAGACACTGTCTTTCCCAAAACTGCCATATTTAGAAATATGACATGTTACATACGGATCTGATTCCGCTACAAGCTCAAATAACCCCGTGTAATTCCTCGAATTCTCGAGACCAGCCAACGCTCTGCTAATGTGCGTATGGGCTCGTGGGTATAGTTTTGATGCAGTGTTTAGGACTGCTTTCTCAGTGGTGGGAACGTCAAATAAGAGGACGCTTATTCTTTCCTTGAGTGGCGGAAGTATGCTAGCATTATGCAGTAGAACACGTTGAAGTGCAGAGTATTCGTTTACGATTAAGGTCTTGGGTTCAAAGCTTGCTGCCTACGTCAAGCAACCGTGGCATGTTCGAGCACTTCTTATTATGTACGAGTCGTTTCAAGAACGCCCTAAAAAAACTCCAGAGCGGAAATGGGAATCAAGTTCCTTGCTAATGTGGCGTGATATAAACACTAGCTTTCGCCATCAGGCTATTCGTCCTCTTGCCAAATATGCCACGAGGGACATACCCATGATACTGATGGAAGAAACCGTGCAAAAATCACATGCGGTAGAGGCTTACGGTGCGGCATATCTATTAAGAGATTTAGTTCTAGGCGTGTGCCATAGCGAATTATTATCGTTATATATAATGTTTTCGCTGGGAATAACCCACGGTGGCTAGAAAATAATCACTCAATTTAGTTCACAAGCCCTCCACGCCTTGCCGGCGTAATATATTTAACAAGTCGATGCGTAAAAGTCTGCTAACAGGAGCAATGACTTCAGCTAGTGGATAACTTCCAGCGCGTCTTGCGAAAGGGGGAGGCGTCGGGGCTGTAAGAGATAGTTTACAGTACAAGATTTGATGCTTACAAACTGTGCCTCATAAAGGCAGGACGCCGTATAAGTACGGATTGTCAGTGAATGTAAGGTCAATAATGTTGCGATTTCTTCCGTTGAAGAGTGCTTAGGGTGATTGAAGAGTGCATTTATCTCATTAGAGATCAAGATGTCGATATGTTTCTTCCCTAGCAGCCTGCTAAAATAAATAACTTTGGCTTCTCGTTGATAATAGTAAGTATTCAAGTCTAGCAAAGTAATCGGCGGCTTTATCCACAGTTTAACTAGGATATCTATGTCCTTTCTATATGACAAAACAAAAAAAAATGACGTATTATTTTGATCCAACTCAAGTTTTTTCTTTATTTTTTTGTGGTAGCTATTTGCCATAGAAAATATTACAAACATAAAGATAATACACTTCGTGATGCATGCAAATTAGTCCAGTTTGCTTCCTTCCGGACATGGATCCCCTAGAAGAAAGTGGGTCTGTTCGTATGGCACCATTAGCAGAGTTCATACTCTATGTGACTTTTCTTAAGGTACTTCTAATTATCAGTGTTTTCAGATGTAGATCATCTGAATTAGAGTTATCACGTTTAAGAGGCAACGGTGGCTTCAGCAGTTTATCTGAAGTGGTCCGCCATTGCTTTTTCTAAGTAACATGGGTTATTGGTTCCCTTCAAGTCTAAGCGCGAGAAGGACGTTCAGGTTTTCGAGATTGCTTAACTGATAATTGCTATGGGGTTGGGAAACTTTGTATTTTGATGACTCAAGGAGGAATCTTTTTTGAATGTATCGACTGTTTGCTTTCTTTAGCCTTGCCGCTTTTAAAACGATTCCAGATATGAAGCCCAGGTATCATTTTGTATGTCTAAGATGAGCATTTATATCCTTATACCCATACCTGGATAGTCTAGTGGCATATGAATGGCTAACCCTGCGAAAGCTCTCTTTATGGAGCGAAGGAACTTGGTAATGCTTGTGTTTGAACATAAAAAGGTTTTCTCAAAAATAGGGCCGCGGGCAAGACCTGTTGGGCAGCAATGAATTTCTAGCACTTCTTCTTTGCGCTAAGATTCTTTTAGTTAGTTTGTTTTTTTTAAATTTCTTTTAAAATAAATTTTGCATTTCTGAATCATCATTTTGTTCAGTCCTTAATTGACCGCAATGACCTACGTTCACGCGGCATGCTGCTTTCACGTTCATGTACGTTCACGCATATGCAACATACCAAAGCCTCCTTTTTCCCGGTGGATAGAAGAATTTCATACACTATGACATTGTTATAAGGAGTGGAATGCCTTTATCCCGTTTCGCTGAAAAATACCTCGAAGAAACCAACTTTCTCCAGAGGCGCTTGCATTTAGTTGGGCTTGCAGTTGTCGTGAGCCAACGGAGAGCGCTAATTCACAGCCTAATGTTGTGATGGCCGGACGACCAAGGAGCTTTTTGAGAGGACCTTTGCAGAAGAAAGGTCATTCGTGGAGTCCATCCAAAGAAAAGTTTCTAGTAATGGAGTCCATCGTTGGAAAGGCTTCCATTCATGAAGCCTATCTTAAGTAAGGCTTCCATTGATGGAGTCCATCTTAAGAAACGTTTCCATTAATGGAGCCAATCCAAAGAAAGGTTTTGAGCACATCCAAGATAAGGCGTCAATTTATGGATAAACGTAGGGGATTGTACTAAGAGTTTCTAACTCCAACCTGGTATATAAGATTGGAATCCACTATTTGTCTATAACCATATAGTGCGAACGAACACATCCCGCACGGTGGGTGGACCGCTGATGAACTACCAGGTCTGATTGTCCAAAAACAGTTGGCAAGAACTTTACTGGATGCTACACATTTTCTTACTTACAGCGCAATAACATAAAGGGTTGGCGTCACATATGAGCTATGCGAGCGAGCATCGGGAATCAATAGGCAGAATAAAGAATGTGATACTTATTTCTGGGTACTATAGTATTTCTTGTATCTATAGATACAACCGTTCTTGGTTCGCCGCTGGTGAATTATGTATATGTAATTGATGCACAAAGTATATTATTACTCGCTTCTGACTGGATCAGTCGCACGTCGGAGCAAGCCAACCATGTAAAAAAGAATTATCGCCCGTATGGTTGTAATGTTTGCAAGCATTATCTTTAATGTTCTTAGAACACCTGACAGATTCGCCCTTCAAATTCGATATCGAAATGCCATAGATGTGCTCTCCAGGTTACACTATAAATCTAGGCCTTACAGCCTTGGTATTTTAATGTCCTTAGCACGGGATAAACCAAAAAAGCTAGGAAAATCTTTTGCTTTTTACAGATTAAGCCTTATGATTCCTTACATTTTAATATCACTGATACTTTTTACATAGATTTTTTGGTCGCTGCCAGTACCGAAAATAAAATGTTGTGTTTAAGATCAAGGTACTTGATGAATCTGTCTAAAAAATCTTTGCTTTTCTAGCTCGCGTCTAGTTGGGTATCGGCATAATCCTAAACACGCATGATCTGTAATAGCAGAGAAATCACCCAGCCCAGAGAGACCTGTAGTTCAATTTTGAAAACCAAAGTTGTAATTTCACATACTTGCACAACGGAGCCTCTGGTATCATATGATGACAACGACATGATATCATTAAGTGATGAACCCTTAGACAGTCTGCAAAGCTTTTCATAATTATCACAAAACATATTGCGCAGCTCTGACCGTATGCCGAAGGACTGTTTTGCAGACGTAACGTCTAATGATCCTCACAAGCTTGTAAAACATATCCAAGAGATTTATGCTGAGCGATCCAGTGTAATTAAAATCAAAGGTAAATATTTTTCGTGAGAAGTTTGCAAGGAAGAAGCCTGAACAGGGATGCAAGCTGTTGAAATTCTATTAATTACACAAAGAAAATTTGCGAACTCACAGAGAAAAAGAGACAGTAAAAATTAAACAGTTTGGAAGGGTTTCTTCACGAAGAACGCAAGAATGGAAAATTTCACTTGTGCAGTTATGCACGATTGGTCTACTTCTATATGTTATCTAACGTATCTAGCTCACTAACTTTACCTAACTTGTGCACAGAACTCCAGCAATTATAAATATTTGAGTGTCTTTTCTTATATTTCCTGTAGATTTCCTATAATTCCTATTAATATAAATACACACATAAATATAATATATAAATATCCTATACATATGATAATATATTGGATATATATATATATCCTATATTTCCTATATTTTCTATATTTCCTTTTCCTTTATTTCTTATAAATATTTCCTTTATGTCTTTGCCCTTATGATTTCGCTATCGGAAAAGCTAGGATAGCACATTTATGAATTATTCCTGACACATCTATTATGGCTTGTCAAATCTGACAAGCTGACACTATTGATTTCTACACATGGTGTAACACCATATCTGAATGCACACTATTTCCTGTATCGTCTACTTATTTGATCTTATCCAAATATAAAATCATTACAGCAATCAAATCACTTGGTCGGGTAATGCGAGGCAACTAGCTCCATACTAAATTTTGATCCTGGTTCCGACGATCGTACAACCCGACCCTGTCTGCTTCCCGAGAGAAATTCCTCGTACTGGAAACTTCATTTTAACTATAGTCTTACATTCAAATATCATAGTTCCCTTTTGCTAACTATCATAATATTATGATACACTCAGCAATTATATAAATATAATAAAGAAAAAATTCACATCACATATCATTGCTGATCCTTCATACGACAGCAGTCAACTTACTTTTGGTTCAAACGCAGCTCTTTCTACGAGCAGTGCTTCATTCAATTCACGTCGCTCTTGACTCTAATCTAATTCAAAGAGGGCGTGGCAGTTGAACCGAGTTACGGCAGCACTGAGCGGTTCAAAGCACGCCCATCTCCAGAGGGCTGAATTATGACCAGCTACTGGCCTAGACCAAATACAGTTTGCGGGCCTTAACTGCGATTGAGCCCTACCTATAACCATAACATTGTACTATTATTCCATCAGTGGTGTCACTAGCATTTTACGTAAGACGAGAACTTTAGGTAAGGCGAAAATGCTGCAAAATTTCATCTCACAGCCAATATGAAAACAAACTCGAGCTCTTCTATCGTAGTTGCAAGACTTGCTCCATGTGACTTAGTGTCCCCCTTTTGATCTTCAGCAATATCATCTAGACCTAGACCTTCCATTATATATCGATAGGATTTCATCACGACACTTGTTAAATTCGCACGTGCTTCCCATCTACTAGCAATATTTCTTATGGATGTGTTGAGATCGAGAAAAAATTGTGACTTTGCTGGACAATAGAAAATGAGACAATAAATTTACAGCTATTGGAGAACAGTCAAAAGCATTTCGGGGCACAAGATTTCGTGAAAGCACAGCAAGGATAACTTATGAAGAAGGCAAACTTATTTTCCTGCAAGATTTTCTGCTGCATTTCTTTCTTTATTGCAGCCAGATATGTTAGCAGCATTTAGTATAGGACTATCCTCGAGACTTTGAGAAATCTAGCTTGCTCTGTTTGATCCAATTTTTTTGTCAGAATCACCGAAGGCCAGTCCTCGCCAGGTTACTGTGCTTATAACATCTACAATACATTGCAATGGATTGCTAAAATATACTGCTTAAAGTAAGTGCAACTGGCGCAACTTATGTCTTTTACATAAGCTGCATGTGCAGGCGCACCCAAAGAAGCTCGGGGATCTTTGCATGAATTTTGTTTTTTTTATATTTGTGAGGGGCCCTGAGTACGAGCCTTGCTATTGGATAATTCAGGCCTGCCAATCGCATCAGTCAATATATTTCTTGTGAAGTTCGGAGCAACTAGCGACGTTCAAACGATTACTAGATATGCGCTTTCCTGCTACCGTCCTCAGGTCAACGTCAGAATGACATAAATCGAGACCAGGCATGCGTTAACGACCAAGCGCGGAACTTTGAATGACTGATCGTCACGCATAGATGCGTCTGAACTCCACGCGCAGTAATTTCCCACGTCATTGTGTCTTGCCAGGAATTTGTTTTACCATTATATTTTATCGGTTAATTAAATTTTCTCGCGAGGCGTAATTTAGAATTTGGAATTAGGGGAGCGCTCCAAAACAACTTGAAGAAATTTAAACGCGGAAGACGGAAAGAGCGAGAATTCAGAACATGGACCCTGGTTCGTTTCTTTCGAACCTTCCTTAGATGTCAGATATCAGATGTCAGATGTCAAGCTTCAGATATTTTGTCATAGGTTTTCTTTCGAGCTGCACCGACAAAGACGCATTCTTCCTGCAGCGCTACCACAGTTATGTATGGCCATAATTACTTGTGCAGGCATGCGCGCTACCTACATTGCATGCTGAAGAACGGCAGCGTCGGCCTTGTTGATACAGGTGACTCTCGGCGATTTGAAAGAACTAATTCACTTTTGGCAATAATTAATGAGCTACTGGCGAAAGGTCAAAAGAGCAATAAGCGCTGTTCGCTGATCGTTGAGTATGGAATTTGCAGGCAACTGCATCCTGATCAGATTTACGCTACTGGGTCCTTTTATTTAATACTGTGTGTTCTTGCTTACTTGCTATTACGGTGGCGTTTAAATAAGCTACCTGAGGTCATGTAGATAGACGAGTGGCCAAGTTGTGAGTTTTCTCCTACAGAATTGACGATCGGACGAGGCAGTTGTCATCCTTCGAAATTGCTTTTCTGCCTGAAGCGGTTTCTGGACCTTGGTTTAGGGGTCTTTGCAGGCTATGGATAGCCGCGGGAGCAGCGGACGGAGCAGTCCGGTCAGTTCCCTATCGCGCTCCAGCTCGCTCCGTAGCGCAAGCAGAACGTCCTTAATTCGTCGCAACCAAAGCATGAGTGCCAAACAGATTCGCTTTTATCGAAATGGAGATAGATACTTTGCTGGATTAAAATTAGCGGTATCTTCGGAACGATATAAAGAATTTGACTCTTTACTTGCCGAACTTTCGGAGAAGTTGGACTTGTCCTCGGGGGCCGTTAGGTTCATATTTAATGCTGAGGATGGTAGCCTAATAACAGACATTTCACAACTTCAGTATGGGGTAGCTTATGTCTGCTCGTCTACGAATATTCTGCGGCAGATTGAAGAAGGATATGGGAAGGCCTCGCTTGGATTGACAACGGCTCACAAAAGCAAACAAAATTTGAATCGGCTTGGTGGAGTACTCTCCAACATAGAAAACTACAACTTGAACTCTAGCAGAAGTGAGTGTGCACGTGATTACATTAAACCTAAACTAGTGACTGTTATACGAAACGGAAAGCCTCCGCAGAAAAAGGTTACACTTCTGCTTAACAGTAAAACTGCACTTTCATTTAACAAAGTTTTGGACCAGCTATCTGATCGTGGATCATTGGGTAAAGTGGAAAAGTTGTACACAGTCGATGGGCAACAGGTACTGTTGTTTATGCATTCCAAATGCTTCTCATGGTAGCTTTTGTAGTTTTCTGCAGAGCAGTGGTCAACATTTCTTGGTATTGCAATATTTCTCACGATTATGAATTTTGCAATCTCCTGTGAAAAAAGCATGTCCATATGACTAGTAGTCTGGATGAAATCTGCTTGTTGCAAACATCCTGCCTGCATTGAATTGCTATGTAGTTCTGGCTGAAGTCACAATAATTTATAATTTCTATTTGTTTGTTCTTTACCTTTATCCAAGTTCCAAGTCTAATGCGTGCAGTATAAGTAATAGAGTTTTAAATTTTTTAGCCTGTTCTCATGGCACTTGCCAGTAAAGGGACTGTACTAATGTTTATTGTTAGAAATGTAAAAAAATGTTTTTGAAGTTATAAAGGCATTGGATCAGAGTTGCTCAAGAATGATTTCCACATCCTTTTTGACAAAGCTCTCTGCTCATTTTATTGCCTTGATGTTTTGTTTTTCATTGTGAATAGCATTCAAAAACTTGGTTTCATGTATTGATATAGGCTACTGGGAAAATTTATGGGGGAGGTTCCGATATCAATATATCACTTATTCCAGCTAGCTTATTTCAATAGTTTTATGAGCATAGTTTTATAAGTTGCTATTGTAGCCAGCTTGCTTTTATTTTGTGTTATATTTGAACCAGATGCTGATTCGTCAGGGTCAAGGGAAGGGGTTGCTGATTTGCTAGCCTTGACTCAGAAGTCTAAAACATCTCAGAGTGCATGGATAAGCCTAATGTAAATTTTTAAAAATGAGGTTTGTTTAGCCCAATCAAGTAAATATTTTGCTCTCTTGGCAAGTTGTCGTCCAAAAGGGTGCTGTCTGTTCATAGTTAAGTGGCCTTGAAATGTGCGGTGGAATCTTATTGAGACAACACGTGTTATTTTAGCTGGCCGCATCGTTATCATCATCCTCATCATCATCATAGTCCTCATCATCATCAGTATAATTGTCATTATTATTGTTATAATTATTTCTATTATTATTATGGTTATTATTATTATTGCTATTATTATAAAAAAAGTTTAAACTACTGAGAGCGATGTTCAAGAGTTCATCATCCAAAGCACCATGCCTAGAAATAGTGAGTGGTGCCTAGGTTAACAGAATGTGTGGAAAAAAAGTGAAAATATAATAGTAATAATATTATAATTATTACTACTATTTGTTATTAGTATTATTATTTTGCAGGATTGGTTTGGTTTATATTTGGTTTGGTTATCAAGTAGTAAACATTATTTCTACGTAAATAATGTGCTTGTTGCGTTTTATCATATTTCTTTCATATTCTAGTCATTTTTTAGTATGCTAATTATTTTATTTTTGCTCGATACTTATGATTCAAAGCCCCTAGATTGAGTGGATACCAATGCTTGTTTTCTATTGTGGACATGGAAGTTAATCCAAGACTGCGTACAGTAGTCAAGAGGCTTTAGGCCGCGAAATTCTCATGGCGATTTGGTCTGTAGATGCGGCCGGTTCATGGCTTGCCAAAATCTTGATTGAATATCAAATCTAGTTCTTGCGATAGCGAATTCCTTGCCATGGTGGGACGCTGTGGTGTCCGGTCGCATAGGAAGGAATGATGTAAAGTCAACTAGTCAGTTCCGGATGCGCTTCCTGTGAATCATTAGGCGAGTGTGTTGGCACCAGTTTCTGTGAGTTAATAAGTATGTGCCCCGTACTCCTTTTTATCCCTACATGTCGCCGGATGCCAGGAGAGTTTGACGGCCTGACCCTTTAACGAACTTTGATGCAGTTTTATGGTTGGATGATCGGCATTTTAATCGATCCGTACTTGTTTGGTCACGTATGCACGATAGTATTAATTTGGGTTTCCTTTGAATTCTGGAATTTGGCGGCATTACATTTTCCTATCTTCTTGATATGTATCTTTACGTGGTTTCATTTATTGCTTTGTTTAATGCATTCCTGTCAAGTCTTTTTCTTTTGTTTAAAACTTGTGTTGAATGTGGTCTTACGCGGTCGTGTGGCTAGCTGATCCGGTGTGGGCCGGCTTATCTCTGTTAGTGACAGTTTGTCCTTGAGAAAATTATTTCTGCCCAATTTCAAGATATTAAGGAATTCAAGACCTGAATCCTCGTTTTTGTAGAGATTTTATGGAAGGCTTGCCTTTCTTAGGTAAAAGATTTGCGCGACCTCTTTGAAGCTGATACTGTATTTATTGCGCTGGGTGCGACAGAGAAATTCCCTGAAGATGGAATCGAACTGGACCCAAACAGTAAGTCCCAAGCTTCAAACGATCCTTTGGTGTTATCGGCTTGGTAAGTCGCGGAATTCGCATAAACGGGATGTCTGTGGGGATGCACTTTGCTTGGGGCGGCTTATTTGTAGCATTGCATGCAGTGAAATGAGCCTGAGTGATTTTTTCTTTCTCAAGGCTATCGAATCACTCCTTATCGCGAGTTAAAGAGGCCTACCAATACTCCAGTGAAAAGAAGCAGTTCGCTACGTGGAGGCGAGGGTGCACGAAGATATAGCACTAGCAGCAGCAAAGATGATAGCGAAAACAATGGAGGTAAAAGAGTTGTTGTTGGCTGGAGCTAGTAGTTTGTAGCTTTGATTTGCTTATTTTTTTTTAGATATTCATGGCAGGCAGGCAGGCAGGCAGGCAGGCAGACATGCAGGCAGGCAGACGTGCAGGCAGGCAGACATGCAGGCAGGCAGACATGCAGGCTGGCTGGCAGGCAGGCAGGCAGGCAGGCTGGCAGGCAGGCAGGCAGGCAGGCAGGCAGGCAGGCAGGCAGGCAGGCAGGCAG
>QQSS02229702.1:0-10327 GCA_003687565.2 Craspedacusta sowerbii | reverse complement strand
TATATATATATATATATATATATATATATATATATATATGTATATATATATGTATCTATCTATCTATAGATATATAATATATGTATATACATACATATACACGTATGAGGCGGACGAGCAACGAATTGAAGGAGCCAAACTATTCAATGGAAAGCGTTTGCGTGCTTTGAACGCAACCATGGCCTAGATAAAATCGATTGAGTATTGCCAACTTCTCAGTTATCCTACAACAAAGCAGATAACCCAGCAGATACGATCTAAGTGGAGGCGGTCCAACAGTCATCTTGTATTGGCGGACTCCCGGGACAAACACTACATTGTTCGGCTGATCGTCGACGACAAGTTGAAAGAATCACGCAACGAAAGTACTTTGACGACAAGATTGTCAACGGTTCAGCTGGGGTCTTTGAAAGATAATGGCACAAATTGATATTATTTAATGTGCTCGGAGTACCTAATTCATTCGCTCGCTTGCAAATTTGCTTCTTTGATTAAGCGAGTGATCTGACTATTAATTCCGAACGGAATAAGACGCCCATGAAATTACAACGGCTGTATGGCATATTTACTTTAGTGTAAATTCTCATGAGAAAGCAGGTCGATATTGGGTGGCATTTGTGCTAGAGTCGATTAGATCAGGGACTTCTGGGCCATATCAGACAAGGATATCTGGGCCAAGTCTTCATTCAAACCATGGTAATGCTTCAAATGCTGCGTGCACCCCAAAATCTTTGTCCCTATCGTCTATATAGTAAAACCTACGCTATGATGAGCAAAAGGGGCAAGTGCTTGGTTGTCTGAATAGTCTAAAATCTCAGATGCAGCCCAGACGCTTCTTCTGTTTACAGAAGTTGTAACCGAACTAAAGATGCGGGTATTGTTATAAGCCAGTTGCCTTCCCATGTCAAAGAGGACGGTCTACCTTCAGCGAACTTTAAAGTGAGTTTTAGCACTGGGCTAGGGTTCCTATATAATGTCTTTATATAGGGACCTCTCACTGGGCGATCATAGTTTTTTGGGCGCCTATGTGGATCTAAGGTTGCGTGGCAAGGAAGTTTGCGAGACTATCTCCTTTAGATAGACTGCGCGAGTCTGTAGGTCTGCTAATGAGAAATACAGAGGGTAGGTTGTCGTCAAAACATGGTAGCCGTTATAGGCTGCGAAAAGGTACGACCATACAAACACTCACGCACACAAACACACACACACACACACACACGCACAAACACTCACGCGCGCACACACACAAACACACACACACACATACACACACACACACACACACACACACACACACGCATACACACACACACACACAACGGGCTGCTTTCACAGGCGTACAATTTACATAGAACTGCGTTTCTCTTCAGGTGTATCCACTTGATGTATGCATCCAGATTTAGAGCACCACTTGATGTATACATCCAGATTTAGAGCAAGTTTGGGTTGTACAAGTTTTTTTATAATTTTTTATTTTTTTATACGTATGATTGACATTATTCACGGGCAAACCGACGATAAATACATCTTCATGCGCAGGGAGCAAGCCTGTTGTACTTTGGGTTAAAGGTTAGAGACAGACTTAGGGTGGTCCCTTCTCTTCCGATTAGTTTTGCTACGAAGAGCCCTCCCTCCACTTCAGCCGAGCAATTTTATTATGTATAAGTCTCTATACGCTATGGAAAAAGAAAAAATGCATCTTGAATGGAAGAAATGTGTCTTGAATCTTGAATTTTCAATCTTCAATCTTGGGTCAGGCCGTGATACAGTACGACTTCAATATAACATGGAGTCGGTGTCATTCTTTGCCCATCATGCTTGTCCCAAAATCAATCCATCCATTATGTGTGGCCCTTGGTCTGTCCCTCTATCTTTGGATACCGCACAAAAAAGACTGTCATCTATTGATGCATGAAACGAGCGTCATCTTCCTTGTCATGGCACGTCGATGCTGGCGCGACATTCATAAGTCTTGTATTGCAAATCCTAATTGTTTGTATGTATGTATTACACAACGTTAGGATCACGGCGATGATTCGTTTGGATATCCACCCACAAATTGACCTTTATGGCCGTGGCGAATTCCATGTAATGACACGTCATAAGCTGTGCTAACTCGCGACCGCTGAAGAAAGAACCACACTCTTCGTCA
Organism: Craspedacusta sowerbii; assembly: GCA_003687565.2. Taxonomy (NCBI): domain Eukaryota; kingdom Metazoa; phylum Cnidaria; class Hydrozoa; order Limnomedusae; family Olindiidae; genus Craspedacusta; species Craspedacusta sowerbii. The sequence continues at coordinate 8,175 of QQSS02229702.1, read as the reverse complement.
AGTTTGATCTAGTGCTAGTTTGCTCACAGTTCCACAGGTCGGGTCTCTAAGTACGTGACAACAACAAAAACAACAACAAAAACAACAACAACAACAACAGCAACAAAACAACAACAACAAATACAACAACAACAAGAACAACAAAAACAACAGCAACAAAAGCAACAACAAAAAAAACAACAGCAACAATAGCAACAACGACAAAAACAACAGCAAAAGTAACACAACCAAACAACCACAACAACAGCAACTTGGCTATGGGGCGAGCCCACCCTATCATGCCAACGAGTTCGTCATATACATATTTTTCTATACTGATGACCTTGTCCGTTTGTGCATTCTTAAGTTCCATCGTTTGCGTTTGCGATTTTGAGTTGGCTGCTTCGATGATGCATAATTATATTGAACCACCTCCACGCGAAATGCGAGAGATTGTTCCCGGCTCATTTACGTGGCTTTCGAAAATTCTGTTGCGTCATGAAAATTCTTTCCAATTAATCATAGCACGAAGAGCGATAGCGACGTTCTAATCCAGTTACGTGGCGATTAAATCCAAGAAAATAGGACGTCACACAAAATGTTTGCCTACTTCTTGAGACCAGATTTCGAGCAAAGAGCTGCATTAGCTGATTGTGAGGGAAATAGGCGTGGCCATCGTGGAAGAAGGCCAAGAAATAAGTGAATTTCAAGGATGCGGATGCTTGATAAAGGGGTTAGGAGTGTCGTGGATCCCCCATGAGGATGAGGGGTAGGATTGGGGGACAGAAGAAAGAACAAAGGAAAACCTAACCACCCTTGCCATACGGGTACAATAAACTCTGCTGAATTCCTCCTATCTTCTATTGGAGGGTCAGTAGATTGTACATGTTAAACATTTCCTCTTCAAACTGTACAAAAAGTCGTGTAAATAGCATTTAGATCAGTAGATGAAGTAAACAGCGCATAACATGAATTCATAGTAGTCTCTATGATACTTCCTTTCAAGTTGTCTTTAATGTCTCACAAACGAAGGTTCTGTCGATGGCCCAGTACTGTGCTCAGAATCTGGTGGTTGTGGATTCAACCCTCACCACAGCCTCTCGTGAATTAGGGTCTCTCAGCCTTTATCCCTCCGCGGACACTGTTCAACTGTAGTGTCTTTCTATGGTGTAGCCCGGTGTCCAGGACTGATGAGAAATTCTCACTGCAAACTCAGGGCTAAAGAATCGGGCCTTTTGAGAAACCGCCAAATAATTCGTTCAAGATTCAGGATTTATTTTCGCCGTCAAGCTTAAACGCAAAAGCGTATCTAAATGCTGAATGTGAGGAAGGGCTCTTCATAGCAAAGTAAACCGGAATAGAGGAGCCCACAACGAATCAGTTAAAATATAGAAAACAAACAACACCATGCTTGCGCACTGCTTGTTTAGAAAATAAGTAATTACACACGCTAGTAATAACTGCCGGACAGCGACAAGTGAATGTGAGTCAATTTTGTCCTTTACAGCGATTACCGACAGTAAGCTAATGTAGATTTTCGTTTCTTGCCTCTTACTGACGTAACCTCGATATATATTGAAATGTTGAAGCAATGCTCTGAGCTCCTTCTAAAGGTGCCTGTGGAGTACTTCAGTATTAGGCTTTGAGAAGCGCAGATATTAAGTACTTATTTAGATATTCAGATATTTAGATGTTTAGTCTTTTTAGAACTGCTCTACTAATGTTTAGATCGAGTTTTACAATGAAGATAGGTTAAGCAAGTTGGGACACGCGTACCTCAGCGATCTAAACCCGTATTTTACTGTACGAATCCCGGGTTCACGCAACTTTCCGTAGCCCGCTTGTCTTGTGGGCCTGTGGATAGTACGCCGAAGTAGCGATTATAGAGCATAGGGTAACTCCCAAAGCTGCAATCACGCATAAACGAGATAAATTCAATTCTATCAGGTCTTGCAGTTTTACAATATGCATTCGTGTAAATAAAATTGACGTTGGGTCCCGATAATCAGAACAGGTCATTATCCTTACTGCTTGTCTTTGTCTGTCAGTTATTTTTGAGCGACAAAACCCCATACGAGGCATCTCTAGGATAGATGAGATTAAGACGGGCTATAGTATGTAGTTTAAAGTGTTTTTATAGAGACACTATCATTTACTTTAGAGAGGATCTCTGTAGAAGTAGCGCTTACAATATATAGTCTAATCGCATTTCCATTTATCTTTCCAGTGTCCCCGAACCGATGAAACCGAAAAAGTCTGGTGCCGAGACCAGAGAAAGTACCTTGCCTTCTCATTAGTTCCTGGATCACCCAGCCCAATTCAGAGATGGCAAGTTCATACAAAGGACAGAGTGAGAAATGGAATCTACTTGCTCAGGAAACCAGCGATCACATTGCTGAAGCAGAAGCAATACTGGTTTCCTCCAGAGCAAACGTAAAACCGATAGATGAAACTTCTTAGAAGGCTCTGCTATATGCCATTTCCAGCACAAGTGTGAATCAGACATAGAGGCCATCGTATGGACTTTATGAACTTAATGGAATAAGCACATCCATGAAATTTCACTTTATGTGACAAAAACCTTTTCGCGCCATGAAATCTTACATTAACTCCGGCTTCAGTTTTCTTGTTTGCTGGTTTAAATAGGACGAGCTCGTTTTTTTTTTTTTTTTTTTGGCGTTTAAGGATAGCCGGTTGACACAGAGCCAATAAAAACAGTTAACAATTCTTTCAAAAACAACGCTCGGATAACCTCTAGTGAAGTATGACACTATACAGAAAGTTTTTGTCATCCCCAAAAAGGTAGGCAACTGATTTTGAAAGGCAGTGCCTGAAGTCGTTATTGCAAACTTGGAAAGTAGTGGACCAAGGAGAGTAGCTTGGGGAAGACCTTAACTTATCTCTAAGCTAGGGCAATCTTGGAGGTCAATAGTTGCAAACTGTTTGCAACTGTGAGGAAAGAACTGGGCCAATCATTAATACTGCATCTAGTGCATCGATTTCCCAGTTTTTGAAGAACAATTTTAACTGTGTTTCTGAATATTAAGGATTCTGAGTATCAACAAAAACTCCTCAGGACAACTTTCCGTTATCACGAGACATTTTATTTATTCCGTAAAGCTAACTGAAAGAAGTGTATTTTTTCCTAGGTCTGATGTTACGCTAGCGCGCATCATTTTCCAAAGATTTGCTGATATTGATAGCAAGGACATAATAGGACACGCGCTACAAGTATGCGCATGTCCATGTTAGTGCATATGAATAACTTGCGCAATTTTTAAATCTAATATGGAGCATCCTTCTTTGATGTGCTCATTAATTATGTGTGACTTGGGAGTGGAAATTGCATGCCTAGCAATGTTGAGACGACGTGGAGGCACCCGATTGGATCCATGAGCTTTTGAAGCCTGGAATTAGTCATTGGTGTGACCTCTCCCGGAGGAAAGCATACCATGAATGTATATATACTATGAAGTAAATTTTAGGTATGTTTTAAAATCTTTCTCTTGTTGGGGTATTTCTATATCAAGGTTTATTCTAGCACATGAAATAAACTTGTTAAATGCAGGCTTATGAGGTCATCGTGAGCTTTCCACTTTAGTGATACTCCACTTAGGGCATGGCGCTTGCTCATTCCCAAATATTTTCATATTAAATTATAAGTCTATAAAAAACTAATTTGCTATAAAACTAATTTGCTTGTTAATTAATTACTTAAAAAACTAATTTGTTGAAGGTAATTATGTCGAAGTCTTTTTTATGGTAGTACTACTTTTGTAAGCGTAATCGCGAGAAGGTAATAGTTTGCTATCTCGCAGCAGCAGTATTGAGAGATCACGGTATTTTTTGTACTTTGCGTACAATGACCGTATTTTTTTTATTTTATTTTATTTTTTTTGTTTTCAGTATTTTTTTTATCTTTTTTTTCACTTAAGGACTTTTTATGTAAGACGATACTCTAAGATACTGGAATCAGAATTCCCTTCGTTGACCGAAGCCTTGTTAGAAAATATAATTCCTTCTTAGTAAGACACCAAACAGGGGCCACGGCATTTAGTTTACTTCCGTTACTTGTCCAAGAGAACATTCGTTGATCAGTTGACATTGAGACTATAGTTTAGGCGTTCAGAGTTTCGCGACCATAGGGCCGCCAGTGAGAGGTGGTCGGGCCGCAAGAAATATTTAGCAGGTCGCATTTGGGCCGCGAGTGTCGCGACCGGCTAAGATCCTTTTATTTTATTGTATTTTTTTTTTTTGTAATTTCGTTGTTGAATGTCTGAATCACCATGCTGTTCAGTCCTTAGAAAAATCATTAAAGTTTTTTTTTGTTGCTGACAATTGTCATCAACACTGTAATTGCAATTTTTTAAGTGCTTAAAAAAAGCTTTATTTATGGGCCAAAAGAACTCAGGAAAAGAGGATGGATATGTTTCCGCTACTCTCTGACATCCTGGAGACAGCGCCTGAGGTTTAAGTGATTTGGTCACTCGTCACCTCTCACAACTTTCAGGGAAGTTTGAGGATTAATTCCCAAACGAGTCCAGAGGAAACATGTGGATAGTGGATCCATTTTCAGTGGAACCCTCTAAAAATGATGTTTATCTTCCGTTAGATCTAGAATCCCAGCTTCTAGATGTCTCAACTGACAGCACTTAGAAGATACAGTCGTACAAACTGGACTTGGTCACGCTATGGATTCATCTCAAAGGATTTCCCATTTCTTGCTGTTAGGGCTGTAAAACATCTACAATTACATACCTGTGTGACAACAATTACATACCTGTGTGAATCAGCCTTCTGAATCGTAGCCTCAACCAAGATAAAATCTAGAAATTGCCTTAGAACAACACGCGAGACCACTCTTAGACTGAGCTATTCACCTATTCCACCAGAGCTGGGTAAGATCATGTCTAGAAGGCAGTCTCTAGCGTCTAAATAGTAAAGAAGGACTGTTTATTATTTTTATTATTAAAAGTGTTTCAAGTAGGTTTTGTTTTCTGCGGAATTTATAGAAGGACAGTCGAGTCACTAAAATTTCTGTTGATGCGAGTGCGTTTGCATGTAATTGTTATTTAATGTTAGTTTTGCGATTTTCTTCGCTGAGAGTTAATCGATTTATAATTAACCACCTTTGTTTGTAAATCTCTTGAATTATCCTCTATATTTCGTGATTTGTATTACATGAAGTATAACCTGGTAGCAGAGAGTTTTTTGGCAGGAAAAACAAGTTCCATGGTGATCTTGACGTGTAACTTACCACATGATAAATTCGAAGAATGCTAGCAAACGCAATGGGGCCACTTGCTGCTGTGCCCTGGAAGCGCTGGGCCGCAGGGAGAAAAAGGTCGAGCAATGCTGGTTAAATAAACATTTATAACGCGCATTTATAAGAAAGTTTATCTTAGCTCTTCTATAAATGCATCATCTCTAAAGTGAGTGGCCGAATTTTTCAGTATTCATTTTGTCAAGTTTCTGACAGTAGTCGGTAGAATGGGGAATTGAAGGAACTGGTCAGATATAGTTATCCCGATTAAGCATTCGTACCTTGTCTTGTTAATGAACATATGATCAAGCCGATTTCTGGAGGGCATGTAACACCAGTGTAACAAGGTTGCTGATAACATTTCCGCAGAAAGTCACAAGCATCTTCTTATCTGTCGTTACTAGAAGAGATTAAGAAATCCACCAGTTCCTCCATTCCCCCAACGCCACACGCGTTTCGCCCTATGTTGGACTCATCAGTGACGTACATGGGAACCGAACCCGGGTCGCCGGAGTGGAAAGCAGTGCACTTACCACTAGAGCACGAGAGCTGAACGAACTAGTGAGAACTGTACGACATTATGAGTTGCTAACTAACAAGTGCTGAGGCATATTTACATAAATGTAAAGTTTGGTGTTCGGGTCCCATGCACGTCACTGATGAGCCCCACATAGGGCGAAACACGTCTGGCGTTGGGGGAATGGAGGAACTGGTTAATTTCTTAACCTGGCATTTTCAAAATTTGTGTGCTCGTGTGATATGACCCTCTCTGTACGGTATTCGGTGCTCTTGGCCATACCAAGTTTTACATTGAAGAGATTAATACTGAAGTCTCAAATTACATTAAAGGTTTTGTTTTCCTTACGTAACGTACTGTAAATAAAGTACTGCACGAAAACCATCCACTTCCCTCTCAGGGCGCTTATAAATGCAACCACAGACCATTTTTCCTCCATGCTTATGCTCGATTTCAATGAAAATAGCCTCTGCTGCAGTTGTGGATTAAGAAGACAAATCCTTCTGGATTTTTGCATCTCAATAGATTGCATTGCAAATGTAGAAAGCCAATACGCCTTTGCGTCTTCACGTCAATAATCGCGTAAAAGTCTAGCTTTGTGGACTTTATTATTTCATTCCTTACCGGGTTTAAGACGAGCTACATGAAATCCAATTTCTTTAATTTTCTAGGATATTAGAGTTCGTAAAGCTGTCACAGTTATGGGGTCATCGTGATCTTTAACCTTTAGTGATACTCCACTTAGGGCAAGGCAAGACTTCTTTTTTGGGAGCTAGAAGATTGCACTTACTCCTTATTCCCAAAATTTTTCATATTCAAAGAAGCATTTCCTTTATTTGGAGGTCGTTTCATACGTTCGTCGCGGTATGGAACTGTAACTTTGAGGATAATGGGAAATTAGAGTTTACTCGAAAACCCGATACTATTATGTACGTAGCGCAAGCTAATACTAGGATGGTATAAATCTACCGTTAACTCCTCAGTAAGCGGTTCATTGCGATTGGATTCATGTGACGTAATTTCGCGGCAGTTATGCTTGCAAGATGGCGACCGGTCTGCAATGTTACTGATGGAGAAGCTTTGACTCGGATGTTATTTATTTATTTATTCATTTATTTGTTGGCTAAGTCCGACTGTAACCCAAACTCTATTTCTAACCATAATAGTAACCATTACCCTAACCCTTTCCTTAAAAAGCTCAAGCAATCGTCAAGCAATTGAAATTTTCCATGAAATAAAACTAAAATTATTTGAAGGCAATTAAATTTAAGTTCTCTGGCGTGCAGCCGCAGCCATATTGACCTTTGGGCACGTCGGCATGATCAATCGCAGATTGAGGAGCAAATGGTAGGCTAGCACCAAAATTGAGACAGACTCCGTAGTCTTCCTTGATGAGAATATCCGCGGGGAGGTGATAAACTGCTGCGTATGAATGCGTGCGTGCTATGCAGATGCATGCGCGTATGCCATCAAGCAGCAGTTAGGCCAACCACGCGTGCACAAGGGTGAGGGTAAGAGTAGATGAAACGAGACCGAAAGAGACTTTTATGTGCGACCTCATGAGCGTTTGTGTGTTTATGTGTGTGTGTGTGACCACGCGCGTAAGCAAGTGTGTCGTTGCGTCTGAGATCTTATGTAAGTGTGCGCGCGACTGCGCATATTTGTGCACGTACAAGTGAGCGTGTGTGCGTTAGTGTGGACGCACAATGAAGTATACTATGTTCGAGAGAATGTGCGATCTTAAATGTGCGAACTCCACCACGGATGCTCCAAAATCCCCGGCTGAAAAACGATGGGAACGTTTCAGTGCCTCCATGATCAAACCTGGAAAATCTGGGAGAACTACGCGAGAAGCGGCACGTAGCTACTGCGCAGCGCACATGACTATGCTAGAACGTTCTGTGTACCCCACGCACCAGCGTCGAGGAGCCAGGAAACTGGTGAGAAGTTGGTAACGGGCCCACGAAACAGCTGCAGGCGCAGAAAATACTCAAGTTGATGACACCCAGCACAGAACTTCGCTTGGCTCCTTGGAATGTGAGAACTGGACATGGTCTCGGTGACAAGGAAGTCATTGCCATGGAACTGTTGATATGCGACATCTGTATCGCAACCCTATCCGAGTTATGTATAACTGTATCCGGAAGTCCTTCGTTCCGCCTCCCGAATTCGACCCTTACTGCAACTCTCTTTTGCTCGGGTGGCAAAAACCGAGAAGCAGGCATCGGGGTTGCGGTAGAAAGTCCAACTGCCATACAAGTATAAGTAACGTAAGTATACATATATATATATATATATATATATATATATATATATATATATATATGTATATATATATATACATATATATACGGCACACTTAAAGTACATTTCGGGGACATACGCCCGCGCGAAGACTCGCGCTGCTGTCTCTGGG
>QQSS02229691.1:0-10328 GCA_003687565.2 Craspedacusta sowerbii | reverse complement strand
TATATATATATATATATATATATATATATATATATATATATACCAATTTCATGATGCAATGAAAGTAAACATAAATAAAAACATGTTAATAAGGAACAGAAAAGGCTGATGACCAAAGAAATCTTTCAGATAGTATGCCTTACCTAATGAACTAGAGGGCCCACTGAACTTGTTCGTTTGTTTCTTAATGACGTATTCCTCCAGTTGGTAATATTCAAGCTCGTTGCAACTAGAATAAAGTCAGACAAGAATGCGAACTAATTAAGAGATTGGACTGGAAAATCGCAATAGAAAGTTCTATGACATAAAGATTTGCCCCTCGTAACAAGCATGATTAAATTAAAGCTGATTCTGCAAGCTGCGGCAGCGAAACTGATATTTTTCTAAATACGCTCCTAGACTCAAGAAATACGTACAAACGTTAGCTCAAGGTTGGTGGAATAGTCGTCCCACTTACTAGCAAATATTCAAATAGAGCTCTTTCTCATCCTCTTGCTGCCCACTAAGAACATCACTAATATCAGCAACTAAAGAAATTTGATATTACAAATTTCAGTGCACATGTCGGTAAAGCAGTGCAAAAAAAAGTGCTAAATTACGCAAATTGTGGAATCCAATAATACAATTATAGCCATATTATGATCGCCACACGATCTAAATGCCTACCAGGAACCCCAGTAAAGGAAATCACACCAAGCGCTTCTAAAAAAAAAAAGCTTTCACATACCTGCAAACGCTTATCATATAATGCTTAACAAATACACATGCGTACTTACCTCCAACACCAAAGGGTCGCCGATAAACAGCGTTAGCAGACTTCTTGGATTCAAAAACGAGTTTCCCTAGCAGAGATGAAGGGAGTAATCTAGCTACTCTTCAAAAGAATTGGTAATCCGATATCTCTGCTTCTTCTAATCACCATATAATCACTTTTTTCCCCAAAAGCTTATCATAATATTTGCAATTATGATCATGCAAAAAAAAAAAAATTCGCACGTTATGCAAACTTTATATTGCTCTTATTCCGGGCTTCACAATCCAGGCACAACTTCTGCTTAATCGCAGTTAAATTATCAGTCTACTCTTTCAAGGCATTAAACACAAGTAATAATTACGCATGCGACATCACATGGTTAAACAGACTAGGCAAAGCAAACACTGACAAGTGCAGTGCAACGCAAACCTTCACGGAAAACCTGGCACACCAGGTATAATTCCTGAAAAACATCTGCCGATGTCAGGTCCTGTTAATACCAAATCAAATAAGTAAGTACTAATTAAGCAGGCACTGGAAATTAAAGATGATCAACTAATTGTCATTCAGCTTAAGGATGCCATAATAAGGTGACATGCTTATACGTAAAGTAGTTGACTAAATAAATTTACTCTAAATCTGCGAAAACTACTTGCGAATTAATCAGACAAAACGTCAGAAACGCGGCATAGATGGTCACAAATACCTTATATAATCACTCAGCAAAGAATAATTTTCTGTCCAGCTACGCAGCTATCAATAAGGCTGTGATAAACTGTGCGCAAACCAAAAATTTTAATCTGAAGTCACTTTGAAAGTGAAATTTATTAAATCTTAGTCAAGACTTTCATAGAGAAGACCAATGCAATTAATAAGACTATAAAACTACTAATAGCTCCACACAAACAATAGAGTACTAAACATGCAAAACATACATCATCAACAAAACCAGCAACTTACATTGAAAACAGCAAACAGCTTGCCTAACTTCTTGAGGTCTTGAGGATTACCCTGCTTGGTCATATGAGCCATATACTTTTCACTAAAGCAGGACAGAAAGTAAATCAAGACCACGAGCTGGTTTGCTTTGACATACACAAAGCTCTAGCTAAGATCAAAATCTTAAATATCCATAACTATCACAAAGTCCGAGCTTGCTCTACCCAAGCAGCTAAAAAATGGAGACGCATGTTGCACGACAACAATGTAGAACCCTCTGAAATACAGTGAAGCTACGTACGGAATGAAACTATGTGAAATCTGCACTTATGAAAACCTTACGTTATATAACAACTGCTCCTACTGTTGTAGAGACCAAACAACAGCACTAATGCTTCTCCAACATTGCTCGTATAACTTTTCAATGACAAAACGAGGTGGTGGGTGCCAGGAGCTACTGGTTGGGATTGGCGTCGCACTGTACCGCGTCCTACGTGTTTCGATGCACTTTCATAGCTTGCCATATGCAGCTTGTAAAGCTCTATTACGCTGGCGTTGTTCGAGTCCACAGGCTCACCATTTATGCGTGGAACCAAATCAAGATGTAGCTTGCTGAATAAGAAGAAACGGGAAGACAAAAAGGATTCGCCAGAGAAACGATCCACCGATGCGTAAGTAAATATCATACAATCATTTAAAAAAAAAACTAGCATGACATGGCTCCAGCGTATAGGTAAAATGAAAAGAAGGTTTGAATCGGCCAAATTCCAAGCAGAAGGATTGAGTAACTAAAATTGAACTATGAGAATCTGGCCATAAGCAACGCAAAACATTCAATGCCTTGCAGCAATGGATCCAAGAAAGGACATGTAATAGAGTTTAAAAGCTAAAACTTATAGCCTTTTACCTGTTGCCCCAGTCAATTTTGTCCACTATTTTCGCTTTAAGCTCTAATTGTTGGTCCTGACACACAAGGAAGAAAAAAGAAGATTAATCCTTCAAAATTCACATACACCTCGGCAGCCGCAGGGATCAGAGCCTACGCACATTTAAAAAACAATAACCTCCCCGGAATTGCTATTGTCCAAAAGGTGACTGAAATTCATAAGCGGTCAAGCTGACGGCTTTAAGAAACCTGGAACCCTAAACATTCACGATACGTACACCCGAATTATATCCTCCAAATTTAAGTCAAACTGATTTCTACAGCACAACGCATGTCTAGCAAGTTAAGACTCAACATGTGTACATCACTGCGCATGCCTAGCAAGTAAAAGCTTAACATAAGCACGAAAAGGCGCCAATACCAAAGCAGGTCACAACTGATATTTCGCTACCTGAGTTAGCTTGGCATGCACGATCTGGCTACGATACTCCATCAACTCGTTCATAATAGACTTTATAGTGTTGAACATGCTCATCTGACGGTCCTGCGCAAGCAAGGAGCAAATTACGCGATCTCAAAATAATGCTCAAAAACATCGCCAACAACATGCTCAACCAGTTTAAAGAACACGCAATCACATATGTATATTCTTATACGCAATCAAACCACTCCGTAAAAAAATAGCTAAATAAAATGATGCCATAGAAAATAATGTCACAGGGAAGAAATCTACGGTCTTATCCCAAAATATTATGCGCTTTGTTTTTACATCTGATTTTCAGTTTATCCGACCGAAACTCTTGCAAACGCAGGTCTTGCAGAAGAGTTTGATCCATGACAGAGGCAGAATCAGACTCCCACAAGCTAGCATTTTCAAATACGCTCGCACCACAGCCGAAGTCCTATTTATTCATAATGAAGCAATCTGGACTTCTGGTTAGGCGGTGATGCTAAAGGGATGGTTCAATCAACTATGCCTGAGGACCATCAATACAAAACACACTTGAAGAGTTTTGGCATGAAACGCTCACGCATAGGGTTATGTATTAGGTTGCAAGGAGGCAGTACAGGTTTGCAAACTACAGTAACACATAGCGAAGAGGTAACTCGTAACGACATTTATGAGCTTCCTCAACAATTATTTGTTATTTCTAACGATAGACTAACAATCATGGGACTAAACTCACCAGAAACAAATCCTTCCATATTGATCCCCATTCACGTAGCACGCTAGTTACTTCCTTAACAACTGGTTCACCGATTGGATACACGACTTCATACGGTCTAAACATCCACAGCAGATAACAAAATTAACAGCACGCACAATAAATGCAGCCTGCAGAAATCTCACACAAACTTCAAAAGTTTAATTGGAATACCAAACGCCAGAGCACATTCCACAGAAACACAGCGCTGTCCGTTAATCTTGCCATGAAACTAATGAAAGCATCGGTACCCGGGATTTTCAACAACGGCATCCACTGTTGCGATAAAACTTTTCGGGAATATGCCCTGCAGCAAATACATAAAACTGGAAGTGAGCACACATAAAATCATCAAACCCTAAGTCATACACTCAAGTTTGAAAACTATAAAAAGTACAATCCACATACTGTTCCAAATATAAAAAGGCTTTAGAACTATGCAACATGCAGTAACCATAGGCTGGAAGTATAGAAAAAAAGAATTGGCCAAAACGTATGGAGCCCACGACCATAAAAAGTATGAAGGAACAATAGCATTACATAACCATGTAGAGAAAAAGCAGCCTTAGATATACCTTTCTCCCGCGATCATTTGCCAAAGCACCTCTGTACCATGCTGAAATATCAAAATATAACAACAAACATCATTGTAACCACTTTACTCTTACTATTCTTACATTAAAAGACGTTCCAAATCTAAAATTGACGCAAATAATACATAACCTACATACGAAAATAAATAAAGCAGATCTCACAGCAGATATATTCAATTAACTGGGCATGAGGGTGCACTTGGGATAATCAAGGCAGCTACTCCAAAAAAACTCACAGCCACTCTCCTCCAGGATTTGAACGGCATCTCCAATGCGAAGCGCCAAGCTGCATCGTATGTTTGCACCAACAAAGTTACATACAGCTAAAAACACAACAATAAAAAAGACTTCAGATAAAAATAAGCTTAATGTAACTAGAAGTGCAAACCTATACTTGGCCAAAGTTCTGGAAAATCAATTGTGACCTATATTTAATACATGAGCAAAGCCGAAATAAAAAACATCCATCACTTTACTATCACTTCACTTTTTATAAGAAGCTTATTTAGAAAGGGCTTTGCCACCGTAACACTCACCAACCCCACACTTGTGTCCAAGATTGGTTGGGATCCACTCACTTGCCATCTTGCTTCCTCATCCCATGCTATGCTTAGCTATAATACTGTGCTTCCATTACGTTACTGACTACCATCTTTAAATATAGGTTTTGCGATACCAATAAAAAGAGCTGATTTCAAAATTGCAAAAATAGACTGGATGAATGGAAAATCCAAACACATATGTGCCTTCATCAACTATGCATTACAACCTCATTCCAAGCCTCAATGTTGTTAATTAAAGTTGACAGCTACCAACCCATAAGACAAGAAACCAAACTCTTGACAAGAAGACAGAAGGCAAAAAAACTAACCACAAAATAAAGAATAGCAAATCAACAACCATGACAACTATCCAGACAAGGATTCTGCAATAATTGAAAAAATTTGCATAGAGTAGGCTGCAAGACGAAGGCTATGCATTTTATCCGGCAGCTTGATAAGACATGTTTGAAGGATAGAATATACAAAAAGCCTCAGAACAAAAGCAAAGCATTACAAATATTTATCGACCACTGAAGTTAACAAAAAACTGATACCAGTCTCTTGAAATCAACTGTAGATAGTCCAAATAATAGCCAGCAAAGGCCGACACATTTACCCTCCACATATAACCTTAGATGGCTTTCTCATTGCGACAAAGCGTACTATTTACCCCAGGAATGATTATATCTAGCAGGAACAACCCTCCAGCCAAGGAGATGATACAAGCATACAAGCACAGATGTAAGAGCAAGATTACCAAATGCATGAGTACTGCAATACCACACATTACATGGCATGTTAACAAGTCACTTCCTGAGAGCACTATCACAGCACTATGTTCTGCATCAATCATCACATGCAAACTTTAATGCAGCAAAAGAACGGCAACACCTATGCGATGCAGATGTCTTTCCACCATGAGCGACAACGCAACTTATTCGCCACACAAAAAGCTCCTAAAGGTCATCTACTTCATACATGTTACATTGCTCCATCCAATTATTCCCTCAAGCCATAATGGAAGCTGTCTCCGTCGAAGAAGAATAAGGTAGTGAGACGCTTGTCCAGTTTTAAACCCCTATCATCAAGATCGCTTTTAGTCGCGCATGGAATTTCAAACATAAAGCTAGCGCACGCGAATCTTGAGGCTTAACCTCTTACCTAACAAACAACATAAATGGCTTTATTACAGCATGTTGAAAGGTCTTCCCCGCAATAGTTTGGTCTTTCAGGAGCAGCTCTTAGGTCGAACTTCGGTGCAAGTTTCCATAACTTGCCAGCGAATGATATGGCTTGATGTGAACAAGTGACTCGGATTAGGCAAAAAAGTTCAAACGTTAACACATTTTGGAAGAACCTAGTAAGAAAACAATTATTGAGGAGCCACGTCACCTTTCACGAGCCATGTACTAAATCTCATTAATTTCTTCTTGGTGGGACACGATATAAGCAACACTTCAACAGGAAGCCAGAAACAATTATACCGACGGACAAAAAAAGGCTTCATACTATAAATGCATGTAATGACACCAGTAAAAAAAACAAGAACACAGAAAGGATAATATAAAAGCATGCATCAATTTAGATATTTACAGAAGAATACCTTGGTGCCTTCAATACATACATGCACACAACCATGCCCTCATTAACAAAATAAGTAGCAAGAATCTAAACCTACATGTTCCAAGTTAATACCCAGAGTTGCTCAAATCTAACAGTAGATAGGTAGATGTATAAAGGTGCTGAATTGAAATATTTAGTCAGTGAGTAATCAGAAAGGTATGTGTTTAGTGTTTTTAGTGATAACAAACAGGCTAAATTTTAAATAAAGACAGTAAGGATATAGCTTAAGCACATTCAGCTTAAGGACGCTTTGAAAGCTGTTCTCCATACTTACACTGAAGTTTTGGATCTTGTTTCAATTAAACAAAATACAGATAAAAGAGAAGCTCCTTGATGACAGCAACAGTGGCGAAGAAGTTAAGGCACATTCCAAAATGCATATAAGCTGGCTCATTTTACATCGCAAGACAACATCTTGCTCTTACCTGCAGTAACATTTGCAGTCACTGCCTATTCAAAAAATCAGAAGATTTTATGCGAAACAGACTTGTCATAACCTACAAGACTGCAACAAATCAAATTGGCATGCGTGACACTGACAGTTCTCAAGCCAATGCAATTACAAGGTAAGAACGCCAAACCCAAATTTGATTCTTGCTGAAAAGTGGTCACAAGATTGAAAAATGCTTCATAGCAAAAAATAAATTTGCAGAGAGAGACGCAAACCAAGTACTTGGTCATATCAACATATATCTTTAAAGCAAACCGTTACCAATACGGAAAGACATGGGACTGAAATTCAATGCATAACCGATACGGGCTGAAGCACCGAAACGAATAATGAGAGCTCATGGAATAAAATAAAGACAAGATGAGCCAATAGCCATAAATAAAATGCAGAGTAAGTTAGTACAAATGAATGATTCTTTGAGAAAAGCGATTTCAGATTCACTTTAGTAGCTAATCCGCTATCAACGAATCATGTAATGTCATGGCCCAAGCGCATCATCTTATTAGCTTCGCAACAAAAACATTTTAAGCCTTCGCAATTGCGCATTACGTACCACAATAAAACCAATACATAACTTGCAAAGTTTACAGTGCTCGGCAAGCAGCATGCTACGGCTCGTAAGGCAGAGGGTGCAGCATAGGTAAGCAAGCAAGCGACTCTAGGTCAAATTCGCGCTCAGTTAACCTGCCATGGACCCACTTGATGGTTCTCATTCAAACGGTGATATTTGAATCTGAGCGCTCTCAAGTACAGGTAAGTGTAATGCTAACAACGTCATGAGCTTTCGAAAACTAATTGCTTACAGAATCTTCCTCTGGAATATTATTAGTTACTGTTGCATTCTGATATCCCATGTGCTCAAGATGAACTAAGGACTTCTAGAATGAGGTATGCCCGATGTTTATGCCTTTGTACGCTTTAAGGCGCAAATGCTTGCCAAGAGCTTGCATGGTTAGAGTCTTTCATCGTACAAGGCATCCCGTAAAAAAAAATGATGACAGTTAGCATGGATTTAACCACTGAATGCAAAATAAAAACGAGGTCACACAAACTCAGACTAATGGTCATACTTGTTCCTGCAACAATCACGAAAGCTCTGCTATATATGCTCACAGTTCCATTGTTATGTTACAGGGGACTTTATGGCTCCGAGCCCACCGCATCTAAACGCCATTAGATCTTATTAGATCTTCAACATTAGTAACTTGAGAAAAATGTAATCCTTGAATCCTGTCTTTTCCGAATGCACAATTGAAATTTGCTCAAGCAATAACTTTTGATTAAACCTGCCACGCTAAAAAACGAAAGAGCAATATGAAGAAAAAGGACAAACATTTCGTCAAGCACGTAAAGGGAAACCAGCTATAAGAGATTGGATTGTCAATTGCTTAATCAATGCTTACTTTCAATATGGACTTTCGTTACGATCTTGGGATAGGCAGCCGCTCATAATATTGCCCTGCCACTTGGTTAAGCAGCCTGTAAGCTTCAACTTGAGAAGCGAACTGCCTTGATTTTTTGTGTTACAGAATTTTTTACTTGACTCTCAACGCACGGACATTCAGACTGGTAGAAACCTAGACAAGATATTTCTAAAACAACTGATTCCCATTTACCTTTTTTATCACGTTCTCAACCGGACCATCCGCCGAGACTATATAACTCATCTACGAAATACGCCGATTAACCTTAGTCATTACAACAGCAAGGTAAGGGTTCAACAAAGCATCCTGGCCTTAGCCAACCAACTAGGAGAGCCTCCACGTGGTGGTCGGTTAGCAAGCAGGGTATGTGGCAAATTTGTGTGGATACCCTGTTGGCAGAATCTCCTAAGAAGACCTAACCAACAACGTAAGAACATTGCCGTCTGCAGGGAAGTCCTTCACGTAGGGTGTCGCCTGGTAACAAGGTAAGTTTCAAGATACCTGGAGCATCGTCTCGTCGTCCTCCCTCCCTTTGAGGGCACGTAACGAGCTCCTTAGCTTCATGAGAGGCTCACCAATCATCAAACGACAACATCAACACCACATTCGCATTATCAGTAACCCGTGTGGCGCTCGTCAATTGGTTACTATGTGTTGACTTGAAGTCAATGAAGATGCCATAATAATGCTCCTTGTTTAACAAGAAAGTATAAAATTGGACGTAAAATTCTTGTTTTCTTTTTCCAAAATACGACTGCAAACTAAGGTATTAAGAAGCGCGTGAGTCTTTCAAAAAAGACATGGATTTCCTCATGTCTTGGTCTGATTGTTGTATGTTCTTCTAGTAATCAGGAGAATTAAACATCAGCACTTTATTTCAAGTTCAAAGACGTTGTAAACTTTATGTTACGCTGTTATCTAAAAACCATATATCCTTTCATAATGATCAAGAACACTGTTCTTGAACTGAAAATATTAGATTACAAGTAATTAGAGTAACGCACATTAATCTTGTTTATAGGAAAGGCGTGACTCAGCTTTCAAACCCATGCCAGGGTATATGCATCAATTTGACTCATCCAGAATTTTTTTGCTTTGATGGCATTCACATGTTGGCATATCCATATATTTTATGCACCATATTTGTTTGATGTCATTTTTCCTGAATCAATACATGACAGGTTAATTAATGTTGATTCTTTTTTTAAGTGTTTGACTTGGGCATCCCATATAAAATTGAATTACTGTGGTACACAATTGAAGTAATCTTTAGGTCAATGTACGTAAAATTTTAAGTACTAGGAAAATGGAAGGCTTAATCAGTCTGATAACAAGTAAAAACAAATTTAATTATAGCGCCAATTTATATGCCTTTTCAAATGCCAAAATTTAAATCCATCATACAACAAGAAAATGCGACACATAAAATGTGTTTTGGGAAGCAAAGAAAGCGTCGGACATATTCATAGCCCGCATGTGATGCAACGGAGTTTCAATCTACATCGTTCATCAAAATCGATGTTTGACAGCCTTCTTAGTAACAAGGAGAGCCAAGAAAGCATGACATCCCAAGAAAATCTTTAATTGGAACATCGAATGAACAACATATGATCAACGCCTCATTAATGAGATTTAGTTGATTCAAAAAATGTGTCCAACTCTGAATGTACAATGTGACTCATTGAAGGCTATGGTATTGGTTTAGAATTGATTTAGGTAGGTAGCTTCCTTCCCTGTGATTTAGGTAGGTAGCTTCCTTGTAGGTAGGTAGCTTCCTTCCTTCCTTGTTCCTTCTTTAATTTTTCTTCTAGATGTTTAGATTTTTTAACACTGATGATTGCAACAAAAGTTATATATATATATATATATATATATATATATATATTTATATATATATATATATATATATAT
>QQSS02229680.1:0-10329 GCA_003687565.2 Craspedacusta sowerbii | reverse complement strand
ATGAGATCGTACGATTCGTTATTCCTTATAAGGATGAAAGGAGTGCGCGCAACCTAAAGCACCGTCTAAATGATCTGCCATGTAAAGTACGGGTACCAATTCAGCCAATATTCACGAGCAGAAAAACTGGCGAAAGTTTTTTACCAAAGAAAGCAAAGCCAAAGATTAATAGCTTTATTGTTTGCCTTGAAGATTTACCCATCGAGGGTCCTTATTTCTTGCCTTCTTGATTATCCCAATTTATTTAAGGAGCACCTGCTTGATTATCCCAATTAAGTTAATGAGGACCTTCTTGATTATCTCAATTGAGTTCGGGTGCACCTTCTTAATTATCCCAAGTAACTTCATGAGCACTTTCTTGATTATCCAAATGTAGTTCATGTGCACCTTCTAGATAATCCCAAGTTAGTTTATGAGCACCTTCTTGATTATCCCAATTCAGTACGTTAGCGCTTTCTTGATTATCCCAATTTAGTTCGTGAGTTCCTTCTTGATTATCCCAATTTAGTTCGTTAGTTCCTTCTTGATTAACCCAATGTAGTTCATGTATATATTAAATCGGCAGTATATAAGTGCATGGTTACGTAGCCTGTAGGTATGTCCTCAGGAGATGGCTAGAAGGTGGTCCCGCATAATTTGCGCGTAGCCGAAGGCAATAACGCGCGCATTGAAACCACGGTATTCTCTGGCTTCGCGACTTCAGGGCTTCAAAAGCTAGTGATCTATTTTGAAGACCGCTTGTCGGCTTTGTTGGCCGCGACTTGAATTTTCCGACGTTTTTGCTGTCGTGTCAATGTGTCTGGTAGATTCTTGTAATTTTTGTTAATTACTACCGATAAATTCTTTTATTTATTTAATTGTGACAGGATATGAATTTTATGTCGGGTAAATTTTTTCCCCATTTATTTTATTTCGTCTATCTTGCGTGTTGGCTTTTTTCATTTTCCTATATTTGATCGGACACGTGACGGTAAGGTTTCGGTGATGGCGGAGCTGTAGTGCTGGTGGAAAGTTGTGCGTTTGTATGTGTGTTGAAAATAGTATGTTTATGTCAATCGGGCTGTGTTTTTTTGGGTACAGTTTATCGTGACGAACAGTGGATAGGTAAAAATAATTCTCTTTTGACCTCTGCTTCTTAGTTGATACGCGTCCCTTCGCCATGCCTAACGTTAAAGGGGGTCTATTTGATGAATTGTTAGTTGAACGGAAATCTGGTGATGCTACGTGACCGGTACTTTGTGTTTGTATATGCCATACGACTTACTCTCAGTCTTACTCTTTTTGCTATGTATTTCCGTTCAACTGAAAATTTTCTAAATGCAAGTATTAAATAGGTGTGGGTGGACGTTGTTGTAGCAGCTCCATGCTTGCAGGAAGTTGTAACCTAGGCTAATTTTACACCTTTACGAGCCACTCACGCCTATCTATCCACTGTTCGTTGTAGTTGAGGGTTCTGCTAATCAACTCAATTTAACGAGTAACAGTAGCAGTTCGCTGGATGACAGTGTTCAGACCAGTACTCTGCCAGATGCAGCCAGCAGCGAGTTTGATGGAGATGAGGACTCCGACCAGGATTTGCTGAGCGGAAAGAGAGCCAAGAGAGTGCCAGTGTTTGCCAGAGGCTGCTTATGCTACGGATCAAAGTCCAAGGCTAAGATGAATCGAAACTCTGATGTCTATGCTCCGTACTCTGAGAAAGTGGATAACGTTGGGGATGCGGATAATAATTCTAATTTGAACCTAAATCAAGCCAGAGAGAGTTTCTATCTGGTTCCCTGCGACAAAGAAACCAAGCTGTGATGTTTGCTTGACGCCGGGTCGAGTAAACCTTGGTTTTAACGTGCGTTGTGATATCTTTATAAGATTTTCCATTCTTAATGCGCGTACCGCTAGGTTGTGTTGCTCAATGGAAGCTGGTGTAGTGGTGTGTGGCACGGGTGGCGTGGGTTTGCCTATCAGTGAGCCGGTAGATAGTAGCGAATTTCTATTAGGCATCGTTTCTTCAGAACGTGATTTTGTTTTATAACCAGGTTGCTTTGTGATTTATGGAGAAGGCCGCATGCGACCGTTTTCCCCGATTCAAAGCTAAACATGAAATGAAGAACCAAGCCTTCCCAAATGCAAGCCTTCGGGCTTGATATTCGCTGGATTTCTCTTCGAGATCGAAATATCTTAGAAAGTGCGATTGTGTGTTTGTGTGTGTGCGTTTGTGTGTGTGTGTGTGTGTGTGTGTGTGTGTGTGTGTGTGTGTGTGCGTGTGTGTGTGTAATGCTTTTAAATGCATTCATGCCGTGGATGTGTTCCAGTTCAACTTTTAATTCTGAGTTTCCAGAGCATTTTTTCCTTTTCCAGCATTTGATTAGGTAAGCGTGAGCTTAAGCAGTTGTCATATGAGCAGTGTTCTTCTTTACTTGTGATAATTACGATTCTTGTGCCTGAGTGACGCGCATAATTTTTTTTAAATTAATTTAAGTGTGCTGCGGTGGTTTTTAGATTAAACTAGCTTACGAATAGCTGTTTTATAGGGGTGGTAATTATTTAGGTGTTTATCTCTGAGCTCGCGTTCATAGATTAGTATGGAACTTTTCGCACTGTAGAGAGCTGCCTTGGTATATCTAGTTCTTAAGTAATGGCTGGGCATTGTATAAATTTTTAAGCCAAAATTGAATTAGCAGGGTATGGTAAGCATTTTTTTTTAGTATGATATAAGTTTTAAATGCATGTATGCAAGGATTTTAGTTGAAATTTCCTATCTAAGGCTACGAACTCTGTTTTGCAGTTTATTTATTTATTCAACTTGTTTGTAGGAGTTTTGCTCAGTATAGTTGGCCCGTTTAGACGGAGCCAACGGGGCGGAAACGATTAGCTTGGGGTGGTCTCGCAGTTAGGGTATGGTTGTTGGTTTTGGTTTCGCGTCGGGTTCAAATTTTAGATTTAGGCTATGTTAGCTGTGTCCAGTTTTCTTTTCTGCGTGGGTGTGGCTATATTTAAAGACATTAGTGTCTGTTAGTCCGTGTTTCACAACCGTTTTTTTTGGCCTCCGTTGCTGAGTCTTTGAGTAGCATCCAAGCTTCGTGAGGCAGTTTCGCTTAAGCGCCTGAATCCTGCTTTAGGACTTCTCGTGTTTCTGTAAGGAAGGTGCCATAAGCTATTGATTTTGTTACGCGTTCGGTTGAGTTTTCTGTTTTATGGATTTTACCTGTACTGGTTTTGTGTTACTCCTGTGCAGGTAAGTATGTGTATTTACCGGCGTCTTCGTGACGTGTTCACCTCTGAGGAAGGCTCGTCGCCTTTCCAACATATTTCACTCGTATTTTCATTTGATATGATTTTTTTTTTTTTTACTTATTATTTGAGCAAATATTGTATGGTGTATTATGACTATGGTATCAGGAGGTGCTGTCGATTTGCACGTAGCGTTTGAGTGTTTCTTTATGCTTGGTTTTGACGCATGCGCTCTTTCCACCGTGCTTGCCTGAGAATCAGCCCAAAGGTACGGAAGTCGGGGTTTTAAAAAAAATGCGACTCTCTGAGTGAGTTCTCTTTGCTATAGAAAGTCACACTATGCAGAGATTTGTACTCGCGTCCCTGTCTGTTCTTAATATCGCGAGCCTTATGTCCTAGTTTGTTAATGATTCCTATTTATCTCATTCTCCAGACTGAATAATCTTCGATTTTAAGTATGAAGAAAGAGTACTTGTATATGATTTCGATGTTTTAAAGTCGATCAGGTGTACCATGAGTCATTTATCATGTGTACCTATTATCTTCGTGCGTGTTAGCTAGACGTGATAGTTAGGAAAGGTAGCTGGGGTTATTTTGCTGTTCGTATTTTCGCAGGCGTGCTTACGCATAAGCATAAGCCTAAGCATAATTCGTTCGGTCATTAAAGCTCCCTTCGAGTTTCGTGTTACGTAAAGCTACGGGCTTTAAAGTTGGAGTAGGCTTCCCCTGTCAACGAGACTTCTACATTCTTCTTCGTGCTCTAAGCGAGTGCTTTGGACGCTGCTGTGCTAATAAAGTCATTTAGGGGTTGTTTTTGATCACCTCCCCTTTATTGGTTGTTTTTAGACTATAATTCCCCTTGATCAAGTACGGGCAGAATATGGACCGCCGGTCATCTAATCCATACTTCAACCTATTTTTATTACCGAATCGTCCTATTAAAAGCTTATTGAAGTCCAGAGTTTTGGAATGAAGTTTGGCTACGCTGCTGCGGTCACAACGTGACGTTGTGTGATTATTACCAGTATCCTTGTTTTTCTACCAGTCCGCTTATTTTCTTTACCAGTCCCCTTGTTTTATGTCTACCAGTCCCCGTGTTTTCCCTACCAGTCCCCTTGTTTTCTCTACCAGTCTTCTTGTTTTTGTCTACCAGTTCCCTTGTTTTCCGTACCAGTCCCCGTGTTTTCCTTAGCAGTTCCCGTGTTTTCCTTACCAGTTCCGTGTTTTCCTTACCAGCCCCAAATGTTCTGCGACGTGTTGTTGCTTTGCTTGCTCCTTGTATGACGAACACCTGTGCTCAAGATGTTTTGCTGGCGAAAATGAATTTATTTCATTGACATAGGATTCTAAATGAGTTTGTCCTTTTGCCTCGAGTGTAATGACTGTAAACTACGACCTTTGGACGAGTGTTGGAGCTTGGCTGATTACGAGTGTGAAGGAAAGGTTAAATAAAGAGCGTCTCATTTGACGATATTTAGAACTTGGCCTGTTCCTGTTCCTTGGCTTGGTTGGTCACTGAAGTCATGCTTATTGTATAAGTCGTTTGTCTTGCGATTGATCAGCAGTCTCATCCTAATCCTCAACATTGCTTCCTTATTCAGCTTCAATCCGGAGTCAAGGGGGGGGGGGCGGGGTGGTGATAAGTTCTGGTGTGTTAGGGAATTTTCATGCGTTATCGTGATGTTGTTGCCACTGCTACTAACCAAGTCTTTCTCTCTTCTCTCCTAAGCTTCAGCTACGATCTCGGCCACCGGACGCGAAGATCGCAGTGGAGCGGAGAGAAAGACTTGATTCCTACCAACGTCGGGGTAGCGTACTGTGGCACGGGTCACCGATGTACAGCAATTGAGTATTAAATTTCCTTGATCCGTGATTCTTGCTTAAAAAATATTGCTTGGCATTGAACGAACAACGATACCGAACGAAATGGTTTCGTGTTAGCTGGATGCATCTTCGTTCTATATTGTATATTTTTTTGTAGAGTCTTTGGCCTTTATTATTAAGCTCTGGAAGCTTTATAGGTAAGATAGGTATGAAGTCCGCGACTTTTCGATTGCCTGATTGTTTCAATGTGCGTGTATATTGTGATTCACAGGCGTTAGAATTGGTGTTGTGATATGTAATGAGAAAGTGTTTAGCTCGTACCGTGTGCAGGTTATTCTGCACTGAAATTGTGGTAGACTATTGTTCGCAAGAACGTATAGTTAGAATATGTCCGTAAATGCTTAATTATGTCACGTGCCTACCCATCTAGCGATAATCTTTTTGTCTGTCTGTCCGGCTTTCTGTATGTCCGCCTAAGGAAGCTCCACGTCTTGAGTGTTTCAGCTACGGTGCTTAATCCTTATCGGGTTCTTTTGTGTCTGTGTATTTTTGCTTTCTTTGTGTTTGTTTGAGTATGTGTGTGTGTGTGTGTGCGTGTGTGTGTGTGTGTGTGTGCTTGCGTGTGTGCAAATGAAATTGGTAAATCTCGATTTTTGGGGATACCAGTCTTTTCTCTTGAATGTCTGATATTTTGTTCCGTTTATTTAATTTTGGTTGTCGAATCTCTATGTGTTGGAGATATTAGATGCACGGGTTTAGATCCGTTGCAAAGCGTTTTTCTGCCTCATGTCGTTTGCGATTCGTGAATTATTTTGACGAGATTTGCCCTTGTTCCCCCTTAGCGAGTCCACCCTTATTATTTGATGCCAGCTGAGTTAAAAGTGAGTTAATAGTTGAGTGACACGCGGTTATGCCAGCACGTGTATAGCGTCCTAACTTTCTCGTTTAAACCGGGCATTCGCTTGGATGGATTCGTCCCTTGTAAGGCCTGTTTATATTCATGGCGGTCGATCTTAGTTGTGTTTAATGTTGTGATGTAAAGGAAAGAATGCAGGCTGCCATTAAATTGGAGATTCTTGACTCTTCTTTAATTATATGAAATTTTTTTACAGGAGATTTTTGGCTTGATTTGTAAGTGCTGATTTTGTTTTTAAAAAAAAACCTTGCGCTTATTTCACGGAGCGGAATGTCATTACGATAGAATTTATCTTTGATGCTTCTCAAGAAGTCTAGAATTTGAAGATCCTGGTTTATTTATGCATATGTCGATGTGATTTTTCATATATTTATGTAAACAAGAAACTGTTGGAGTTGATAGCAAATCCATCAAGCTTCTCAGTTGAGACGTGTTTCAACTCGTTTTGGTGAGCTTGAAGTGATAAGAATTATTTTGGTTTTTTCGCTTAGTTGGAATGACTGATCTAAGCGCAATGTAGGAATCCCTTCACTTTAGGATCAGCTTTTGCGGGCTAACTATAAGTCTACCTATAAGGATCTGCCAAGACAAACCGCCTGAAGAAAGGAGACCTTCATCGCCGTAAATAAGGGCGTAACAACAATTCAGCGAACCACGTTTCAGCGCAACTCCATTTTAGCGCAACTCCATTTCAGCACGCGTCTATGTAACTCGTAGACATAGCGCGCATGGCTTTCACGTCAATTCGCTCACATGACTCGCTTACACTATTTGGCTTCACATGCCGGTGTCTGCTGCTTTTTTGACAGGTATTTCTTGCAATAACCACGCGTGTGTGAGTGTGTACGTGGATGATATGGCCGATGAAGCAGTAGGCCTATCTGTTCTCAATACCAAGTTTGGAAGGTCTGTTTTTTTGGCTGGCGAGTAATAGTATCGAAAAGACTGGCTTTTTAATAAAATCCGCATTAGCTTTCTGACCCTCCCCCCCCCCCCATTGATTGCAGTCCTGGTAATTCGGGACCTTACAACAGATCTTTGAAAAGTTTGAAAATCATCAGTGTTAATTTTTAGATGCTAGTGCACCTAAAGTAATTTTGAGAAGCTGAGCTCCCTTAGTCAAGTTCGCTCTACTAATATCAGCATTTCCTGTTGAGGAATGAGCAACACATTCTTGCGCCAAAACGCCATGTGCTGAATCGAGTTGCGCTGAAATATGCCTGCGCTGAATGACAAACGCTTGAATGAGCCTTCACTGAATTGAGGTGCGCGTTGAATAATATTGCGCTGGATCGAGGTGAACAGATGTGTTCCTGTGCTGTATTAAGTTGCGTTTAAATGTGGCTTCGCTGAAACTGAAGGTAGAGGGCATTCCAAAAAACCCGGGATGGAGAGAAACTGATCTGGCATTGCAAGAGCATACCGATAACCTGCTGCTGTCTTGCTTAACCGGACTAAGCGGGCTTCTCCCGTATTTGTAGCTCGGCTCGTCGGGATTTACCCAGTGGATGTACCCAGGTCAGTGTTCCATTGGGGGGCTAGATAAACTTGAATCTGGAACGTTGAGTGAGGGTCAGAATAAAAGGAATGGAATTGAGCGAGTCATGCTATAGAATATAACTAACTTAAGGCGAAAACTAATGATTTTTAAATGCGTTGGTTAGAATACAATGAAATTTACCGCCGTCTGAAAAGGAAAACAGTCCTTTTCCGAATTTAATGATAAAGCATGTTAAGTTTCCTCTTTCTGAGTAGCGCATCGGATTGCCTTATACTTCATTTATGGTCTGTGCTTGGCTCTTGGACATCGCTTCTCTTATGGCGGGTCGATCGCGAATTTGTGTGCGGTGTGCAAGCCGAGAAATTCTTAGTTAGACCAGAAGACCGCTCCAGTTGTTCGCTTTAAAATTTCGCCTCGCCGAGAGATGTTTACACTGACTGTCTTCTTTAGTACGCACGATTTATTTGCATGGCCAAGTTCTTTCCTCTCGATGTTGCCTTCCTCCTTAGGTGCAAGTCCCGTCAACGCCCCGTACGTTCCTCCCGACGTCCCTCCACACTTCAGCTTCAAGCCCATCACTCCAGCAAGAGTCAGCCACCCTGGAAAGCCTAAAAAGTTCAAGAAGAAGAAAACCGAAGTGTAAGTGCGCATCACTTCATTCTGATGTCTAATCTTGCCCTTTCACCCGCCCGTCTAGGCACCATGTCGCCTGTTGATCGTGTGGCCAGTGTTGCTCTGCGGTAGGTTGACACTCATGTCGATGGGATTTAGTCATCATCTGTTGTTGTATTTTTAAAGCGAGTTACTATTCCAGTCGCTGTTTGTTCGAAAAATTATTGTTTGTTTCTTTGTTTCTTCC
The DNA here is from genome assembly GCA_003687565.2 of Craspedacusta sowerbii. Classification (NCBI taxonomy): domain Eukaryota; kingdom Metazoa; phylum Cnidaria; class Hydrozoa; order Limnomedusae; family Olindiidae; genus Craspedacusta; species Craspedacusta sowerbii. The sequence goes on along the minus strand of QQSS02229680.1, from coordinate 2,004 downwards.
CGGGCATTTATTTTCTTGTTCTTTTCAAGAGACGTGACAAAGGAGATGTCAGGACTGAAAGAGAAAGTTCAGAATCTTCATAAGGTATGCGATGGCTAACCAACGCGGAGAGGAGGTCTAGGCGCAGTGGCTTCCCCATCATGCAAATCTGCAGTGAGCGATAGTGAACTTCACATTTGCCCTCCTAATTCCGCTCGTATTAGTATTCTGGCTTTGCGCATGGTCGGATTTTCTGCTGCGCGTTCTTTTTTCTTTTTCTTTGACGAAGATCGGATATGCGTTAAGTGTTTTCTGGTTTCTTTTCGACGATAGCAAACGCTGTACTTGCGTGAAAATCTAGAAGAGGAGCGGCAGGCGAGGCAGCAGCTTGAGATTTACCTGAAGAAAGCCCTTCGCAAGATCGCGCCGGATGTCGACTGGATAGACGATAGAGCACCGCCCAAAACCACCACTCTGTAGAGGGCCCAGGACGTGCTTTGGAAGGAGGTCAGCCAGAGAGGAGGTCAGCCAGAGAGAAGGTCAGCCAGAGAGTAGGTCAGCCATGGAGGAGGTCAGCCAGAGAGGACGTCAGCCAGAGAGGAGGTCAGCCAGGGAGGAGGTCTGTCAGAGAGGAGGTCAGCCAGAGAGGAGGTCAGCCATGGAGGAGGTCAGCCAGAGAGGAGGTCAGCCAGAGAGGACGTCAGCCAGAGAGGAGGTCAGCCAGAGAGGACGTCAGCCAGAGAGGACGTCAGCCAGAGAGGAGGTCTGTCAGAGAGGAGGTCAGCCAGAGATGAGGTCTGTCAGAGAGGAGGTCAGCCAGGGAGGAGGTCAGCCAGAGAGGACGTCAGCCGGAGAGGAGGTCTGTCAGAGAGGAGGTCAGCCAGGGAGGCATGCCGGACTGTACTGAGTCTCTGGGTGCTTGGTTAGTTAGCCCTGGCGCAGCTGGTGGCGGAAGGTTTTATGGTCCCTAGATCTGCATGCTTTATGAGCGTGTTCATTGTGCATGCTGGCAAAGCGACAGTGAATTTACTTACTCGCATATAGCTCATAGGTTTGTACGAAACGTTGTTAAAGCTTCAAAGTCCCGTCAGGTCTTGCTGAGACGAACGATTCGTAAAAACGAAGTATTCCATTTGTCTTGTTGCCCATGTATCATGTATGTGGAGTGAGTTGTTGTTTTTTTTTTCTTTCTTTTTGCTTGGTTATTAACCTAGGTGGTACGTGCAAATTGTTTTGTATATTTAGTGTATTTTTATACATTTCTTGTCAATGGTATAGCAGGAGACCGCACTTGTGTTTTTGTATGGGCCGTTTGATTGCTAGGGACGTAGACTTCTTGAGACCCTTTATCAGTGGCACCCATGCAAGCCTGCTGTTGTTGATATGGGCAATAGACTGCTTTCTACGCCTATCGGTGCCGGGGCGCGCGTGTTTGAGTGTTAGTGTGTGCAAGCGCGCTTCTGTTTGTGTTCCAGTAGTCGCATTTAAGGTGCATTTAATAAGAGTCACTCGATTTCTGAAGGGCACATGCTTTAAAGAGACATTTTAGATTAAGTCCCGTTATTCCCCGGTGTTGAAATACTATACGGTTCTGTACGTTTTTAGCTACTGCAGTCATTTATACAATCGCTTGGAGACTATATGAAAAGTTACGTTTCGTTTCTTTCAGTTACGTTTTGATACTCCGTCACACCTTGTACTGAAGATATTTTGTGCCCAAAGACGAAAAGATTTTTGCGCAGCCAGATCGCTTTGATGTCTGGTTTTCTTGGACGAAAGTTTTCCAAGAAGTCAGGTTTGAGACTAGAAACCTGAGCCAATCGGAGACTTGCATGTTTCAGTGCCTTGGTATGATATATATATATATATATAGGCGCGAGCCCGTAATCCGAAGGTAGCGGGTTCGAGTCCTCTCCGAGGCAACTTGTTTCGTAGGTTCACTTAGCTATACATCCCTCCGGGGTCGTTAAAATAAGTACCGCTGTGCGGGTACATTAATTGGCATCCCACGTCGCTCAATTATCG
>QQSS02229669.1:0-10329 GCA_003687565.2 Craspedacusta sowerbii | reverse complement strand
CAACAAAGTTCGGGGATGGAAGCCATATACCAAGTTGCAAGGTCAAGCGGTTATTATTCAAGCACTGCTCAGTCAATTGAAAAAGAGTAGTAACTCAAGCAACTATTTTACGTAAACACACACATATAAAGCTAATAACAAACCTTGAATAAAACAATGCAATAAAAAAATTACTATTAGCAAAATCTTGCAAGAACATTCAAAACAAAACAAGATAGATGGAATTCACATAAGCTGTTCTATGCAGCCTGAAAACTAAACTCGAGATAAAATCACCTACGTTACTGCATAAATTCTCTCAAAATGTATCTCTCACATTCACTAATTAGGACTCAGACGTATGCAGCCGTTAATAAAGCTTTCATTTCTCTCTTGAAGATAAGTTTTGATTTATTTAAATCAATGGTAAGGTCAGTAAGCTTGTTATAGTCGAGGGCACCTTAATATTTGATGCTTGCACTACCATACATTTCAGTTCTCCTGTTTGGCAGGGCAAGCTTATGCAAAGTACCCATTCGAGTCTTTGTGCTTGTAGAATATATTTGGAAAAAGTTGGTCAATGCTGCTGGTATCTTGCTGTTATGCCAGTCTTGCATAAAACGTCTTAAGTTCAGTACTATTACGCCATGGAGTTTTAGTATACCTAGTTGTGAGAACAAAGCGGAAGTCGAATCTCTAAAATCGGAGAAAGTCGTTATTCTAAGGGCTTGATTTTGCAATTTGACAATTTGGTTTAACTCGCTTTTCCGGGCTGAACCCCAGGTAAGACAGCCATAACTCAAATGGGAGTGAAACAAGCTATGATAGAGTGATCTTAGAGTGCGGGCATCGACGATTTGTTTTGGATTGCTTGCTTTTAGGTTGGAACAGTATAACTTCGGTCTTACTCGTATCTAAAGATAGGCTATTTGCGCAAAGCCAGTCGCGTATCTTAGCTATGTCATGAGATATACTAACATTAATTCTTTGAATGGAGTGACTGCTATTTAGTATGATAGTATCATCTGCGAAATGTTGGGCGACGCTAGTTGAGAGGCTAAGTCTGAAATCGTTTATGTACATCAAAAACGGTAGTGGGCCTAAAATTGAACCTTGTGGGACACCGATGGAGATATCAAGTACCTTGGAGTTCTCATGCATACTCGCCCTTGTCTAGAATCTCTCTAACACTAGTAATTAAGTTGACTAGTGCGTGATTGGTTGAATGATGCTTTTGAAATCCGAATTGCAGTTTGTAGATAATATCAAATTTTTATAAATGTTATTATAGTCTTACAGCCTTTTGAAGAATTTGACTTACATTTGAAAGAAGGGAAATGGGGTGATAATTATTACATAACTCAGTGGTACCAGACTTGCATGTTGGAATTATTTTCGACACTTTAAAGGTACTGGGAAAAACACCTTGACTAAACGACTGATTGATCATATGTGATATAGGGACCGCCAGAATTGACGAGCCAATTTTCAATAGGTTAGTCGGAACGCTGCAGGGCCCACAAGCTTTTTGAAGTTCTTAAAGTATTTGTTAGTTCGATTACTTCATTGGTATGGTTGGCTTTAAAAACATGCTTTGCGCTGCGCGTGGGGGCATGTATGTCATAAAAATGGTCCGTGAGTTGGGGATCATTGCGTCGAGAGATTTACCTATTAAGGAAAAGTAACTATCAAATGCAGAAGCAATATGAATGGGCTCCTTCGCTACGCGGCCATTCTTGTCTACAACCAGAGCAGGGCGAGACTTGGACTTTCTGTTTTGTTTCAGAATAGACGTTATCCCGTCCCATGTTTTTCGTGTGTTGTGTTTATTTTGCAGTAAATAATTTGAGTAGTACAAACCTTTACTTCTTCTTTTCATCATGCCAACTACTTCGTTGCGTTGCTTTTTGTATTTCACATGCGCTTCTGTGCGTGCTTGTACATCTGTTTCTTTGATGTAATCTTTTAGTAAAGTATCTCTTACTTTCATTGCTTGCAAAACATCGTTATTTATCCATGGCTTGTTGGGTGCTTAGTTCCTTTATAGTAAGTCTTCTGAAAGGGGCCATAACATTTAAGATGTCATCGACCTGCTCTTTAATAGTGTTTGTAAGGATTTCTGGAATCGGTTCATTTTCATGTCCAATTTATGTCTGATAGCTCATCTTGGAATTGTGTGTATTAAATGTTTTATACGAGCCACCATAAATGGGCTTGTTTCGCTTAATTATTTTCTTTCGAGTGTATTCGGTAAAAATTGTAAATTGAGCGAAGTGGTCCGAGATCGAGCATGTCAAGTTGCCGTTAACTGAAATGTAAGTAGTACTTTTTGTGAAGATGTTATCTATAAGAGTTTGCGAACGCAGAGTAACACGAGTGGGCTGCAGTATTAACGATTGCAAACCATAAGAGCATGCCATATCATAAAAGTCTTTCGACGTCACAAACTTGTCATAAGCAAGCAAGTCTATATTCAAATCACCCATAATCACAACAAATTTGTCCTCTCTGCTAACAATCTATGGTGCTTGTATATGCAACCGCATATAATAGTCTTTCTTCCTTTCTGAGAGATTTCAACAAAAGTGGTTTTAAACCCATTTTCTGCTTGGTAGCAAAAGTCGGATCTAATTTTAAAGTCACCTGACAGAGAGTTATGTATGTAAAGGTCTGTGCCACCTGCACTACTGAGCGTTTTCGTATCGACAAACGTAGTCGTCTAACTCCACACATAGATTTTCATCCAGCTTTCCTGCAAGTCTAGTTTCTGTGATCCCTATCACTTTGAAAATATATGTCAGCAATTTCAGAAAAATAGATAATTCCTCAAAATTTTTGGTCAACGAAGAAGTTTTTATGTGGAAAAATGCCAGTAAAGTGTTTGAATCAAATTTCCTATTCAAGAAATTGTTAAGATCGTGATACTTTGAGGAGGTCGTCTGTCGTCTAATCTCATCAAAGGTGGTTGAATGTGCAGGAATCTGACCAACATTGGACCGGATACTTGAATGAGGCAAAAGTTTTAGGTTAATGTTAGGCGGCTCCACTAACCGCCAAGACTTAGCAACAGATTCTCGCTAATTCAATTATATATTTATTAACTATTCATTATGTTATATTTGTAATATATTTTTATATTATGGTAATTCTTTTTGAAGACAACTTTGACATTACCAGACACCATTATGAGGATGGTCTAAATTTGAACATTTGGCATGGACTACGCCATGGCTCAGTTGTGTCCATTCCCCAACCCCCCGAGCTCCAGGCTCTATCGCTTTCCATTTCCTTCCTTTCAAGGATGGAATTGGAAGAAGCGAATGATACGATTTTACTATCACTTAAGATTTTTAAGAAGTGTCGAAAGCGGCGAAGAGCGTGTGAGATCTCTACAGAAAATCGAAGAGACTTCGGAACACAGGAACGAACAAGCTAGATTTACAATTGTGCATCTCAAGCAGAGATTCCTATTCCAAGTAATGAATTATGTTTACCGCTATTTCCCCGTCTTAAAAATTTTGAAATCCTTAAAGATTTTTGAAACTGTTATACGGTCAGCCTGCGGAAATTCGTTCAGGCAGTGGTGGTGCAGGTCACGTGTCTCAAAGTGTTAGCACGCAATATTCTTTAGAAATTATTATGTTCTTTAGAAAATTATTTAGATCTTCAGATAAATATTTAGTAAATATTAATTAGAAAATTTTCTGTTGCCAATAATGCAATCAACCCTCGCACCCCAACACGCTCACTTTAGCAAGGAACTTCATTAGGGCACCCTCATAGTCAACATTTGACTTGGAACCCCTTGGAGCTACACTGGATAATCGCCAGACATGCTTAGACGTTTTCGGCAAACTCTCAATGACTTTTGATCATAGCGATCGCTATAAAGTAGAAATCAAAACAATTTTAAGAATAAAGACAGCTTCCACATGAACATTATCGTCCTTAATTGCTTTTCGACCCGAGTTGTAAATAGCCTGGAGGTTAGCACTTGTGGAAGCACGTGCTAGATGACGATTGTAAACTTGCGTGCCCAAAAACGTGCTTTGTATGTAACAAGCTATGTATATTAAGTCGTTAAAGCCGTCCATAAACACTTAAGTTAACCATCTAACGTTATCTCTAGATCCTAACTTCCTAACTTTATATATCTTTCTCTCTCTTAATCTTATCTCGCTCGCTCTTTTCATATTACAAGTGTGATTTTGCTACGTGAAAATGTTTATGTTTCGCCGGTATTAGTGTGCAATCTGTTTTTGTCAAGTTGTTAATTGTCAAATTTTCGCTTTCAGTGGACACGATGCTTCGTATGCTAGAATATACAGTGTCATTCCCCGACTGGGGATATTTGTCTAACGCCTTGAGTATTAGATGAGTTACACTTACCTGCTGATTAACTGGAGAGTCCAGTTTTCTAAAGGTGGACTGCTTATCCGATAGAAGTTTGTGAGCGTTAAAGTGTTGGTACAAAGTGTCATAAATATGATTTTTCACCTATTTTACCAAAGTCAGGGAGAACAGAAACTGGCCTGCACTGCTTTTTACGTTTTTCCAGTCTTTGTTGTAAATAGGAACAATATGCTTCGATATAGATGGGTAGATACCAGTTCGAAGGGAATTTATAAAGAGAATACGAACTGGTCGCGCGTGTAAGGCGTCAAAATACTTACTAAAATACCCTTTTAAGTTGAAAGCTCGAATAAATTCAACTATGTTCTTGAGTATAATGTGTAGGGTAGACCGAGCTCCATACGAAAATTCATTTCAGGAAGAATACCGGTGGTCAAGATAGGCGTACACTGATCGGCAAAGTATTTGTTGAACACCTCAGCATTTTCAGCTGCATGCACAACAAAAACGTTATTCTCAGTGAGGGTAGAGAGAGTGGAGTAATATCTTGTTCAAAAGCATTATAATAGTGGGCCAATATTGAGGAGAGCTACTGAGCTAATTTGCTAGCTTGTCGCCCATTACTGACGTGGTTACGCAGATTTTCTTTCATTTATTCAGAATACATGCGTTCTCTGCCTCACAACTGTGTCTACGGACCTTTTTATTGAACCTTTTCTAGCCTACTTAGTTCCTTTTTAAATCCCTTAGTCAATCGGTAATGAGAAGGGATACGCCTGCCATGCGACGCACTTATGACGCAAAGGTGTAAGCTATTACATAGAACAACACGAACATGATTAAAGGCAGCAATTAAAATGCCTTTAATATACTTGAACGACTCATAAGCAATGACTGTACCAAAATAACAACAGTAAATATATTATGATATGAGTGTGACTTGAAATGAGTTGACACAAACCTAGACCTTTGGTGAACTCTTTCGACCACTCTCCGAGCGGACTTGAAATATCTAAGTCCCACCCTGTTCCTAGCTAATTATGGGTCAGAAAGCAAATTTTATTTTAGTTGGATGCCTTGATTCCAGCTTTTATTCAATCTGTTTTTCTACTTGTCCGGGTCCAGAACTCCTGTATAGTCACGTATGTTAAAATTAGGTTAAGAAACTATCTTGAGATATGTTAGTGACTTCATCATCGCATCGGAGACATGCTGCATGAAGCAAGCTCGCTGCCTCTGGGTTATCCATGCTTAACTAGCTCTATGCTATGAGATCATCCCGTCGGTTGGTAGTATGTAGATTTATTTGTAGAATGTCAGGATCTCGCTGATGAGATCTCTTGCTATTACACAAGCATCTGCACCTTTGCTATTAGCACCTTATGCTTGGCGACAACTAAGCTTGTACTTATTAGCGTACCACTAACGCGAAGAGCTTTGATTGATTGATTGATTGATTGATTGATTGATTGATTGAGTGATTGATTGATTGATTGATTGATTGATTGATTGATTGATTGATTGATTGGTTGATCGATTTATTGATTGATTGATTGATCGATTGATTGATTGATCGATTGATTGATTGATTGATTGATTGATTGATTGATTGATTGATTGATTGATTGATTGATTGATTCTAATCATGACGTGGTCATGATTGACTTCCATATGACGTAATGACCATAGAAATCGTCAGCCATTTAGCAGTGGTAGTTCTAGCAGCTGCACAGGAAAATTAGCTGTATGGGAATCGCACCCTTACCCCCACTGGTCAACTAGCCCTGTTTATCCACGAATTTTACTGATGAACATTTAAGAAATGAATTGATATTGACAACAGAACGATGAAAAACATGGATAGGGAACTAATTAATCAATTATAGTCAGGTCATGGACGGTGGACACGTTTGTCAACTAGAAGGCATATCTAGCATCAAGTCAAGGCGGAATAGTAAAATCGTTGCCGTCAAGGTTGCGCTGAAGGCACTACAAAGGCACGCCTGTAGAATTCTATTTGCTAAAACTTAAATATTGGACAAGTGAAGTGGGTAGAGGGTGGTGGAGCGTTATAAACAGTTGATGTTAAAGTGAAGTATGTAAGATTGCTTATCCATACAAACCGTACTAGCGATGAATGAAGTTTGCACCCTTCTTGGAAAAAAAAACTATGCTGAACTTTATTCTGAACCCAAAAGACTACAAGGATCGAAATTTCTGACATCCGTGAACTTACCATGGCTGGTATTTGGCTAGTTATGGAAGGTGGATGGTTTTATTAACGTACATATATATGCATATATTTATATATATACATATATATATATATATATACATATACATATATACATATACATACACATATATACATATACATACACATATATATACATATACATACACATATATATATATATACATATATATATATACATATATGATATATATATATGTGATATATATATATATATATTTTTTGATATATATATATATATATATATATATATATATATATATGGATATGTATATATGTATATATATGTATATATATGTATATATATGTATATGTGTATATATATGTAAATTATATATGCACATGTATATCATATGCATTGTTTAACGATTATAAATTATTTATTATATGTTACTATTACGTATTAATATTAAGATTGTTAACATTATTATTAGTTTTATCATTGATTGTCCTTATACAGCAACGTAAAGAAAGCCAAGACAGCTGAGTTCCGATGTAAACCCGACCAGCGCAAGCAACCCCCGGTTTCCACGTTACACATTTCTCACGTCCTGCATTTGATGAGGTATGGTCTACGTAATGTGCAATGGGAAGGATTTTCTTGTACGTAGAGGAAACGTAGTGGGCAATGGGAACGAGTTTCTCGTAGGTAGAGGAAGCGTAGTGGGCAATGGGAACGAGTTTCTCGTGCGTAGCGGAAACAGGTTCTATTCTCGGCCGCAGAACAGATGACAGGCGCGAACTCGCCTACGTAACAAACAACAGTTGCAATGCATCATTGGATAATGGCAAGTAGCACATATTAGGACGTAATAGCAAGCAGCGTACAGCGTTAGCAACAGCGAACTTTTGAGCAGCCCAGCCACATGAAACGACTTTCCTTTCAAGCCATTAAAAATAAAAATAAAAAATTAAAAAGGGATTTTCCAAGTTTCATAATGTTTTGTTCATAAACTAAATCGCTTGGATCCCTACAATCGCCAATATAATTTCATGCGCTGTCTAATCACGAAGAGCCGGCGCATTTCTTCGAGCCTTCGGGGTTGCATTCGGGACAAGCGACTCCTTGGCAGGTGCTGCAGTAAGCCGGTTGGTAACTGTGGGTCCAGTCGCAGCGGTTGCGGCAGTGGTCGGTGTACAGAGCCTTGTAGCCGGCTTCCCATCCAGGCAACGCGTATTTGCCTTCACCACCAGCCCACCCGTACCAGCACTTGCATCTGCACCCCTTGAGAGGGTCGCATTGGCATCTTCCCTGCCAGTGAACGATAGAGCATTCCTGCCAGCTGTCGTGGGTCGTGCAGGCTCCCGGGTTCTGAAAGATGCAGTCAGACTCCGCTAAGGCCCTCAGCCCGGTGGCCTTGACGAAGCAGCCGTTAGTTCGGCATTCGCACAAGCCACCGTCTTTGGTCTCCTTACAATACGTTGCGCAGCACTTGTATTTGTCGGGCGATGAGCCGTATGTTATGTTAGTGTTCGTTGTGGGGCAGTGGCAGACCCCGTCGTCAAGGGGACAGCTCATAAGACCTGAGCATTGGTTGGGACAGCACTTCTTCCCTAAAACCCAAGGTTGACTATCAACTTTGCAGATACAGCCACGTTCCTCTACAGTGTCCCCGGTCTTGCATCGCCAGTTGCTGGAGTCGGGGCAGGTCGCTGGACAGTTGCAGTTGCGACCTTTCCAATCCGGGCTACACGTGCACGTCCCCGAAGCATCGTTATTGCACGTCCCGAACGGATCATCGCACAAGCCTTCACAGGTGCAATACTTTCCATTGAACCCCTGTGCACAGGCGCATTGACCTTCCACGCATCGATTGCGGGGGTCAATGGCGCTGTTGCAATTATAGAGGCAATTGTCCGGGTCATTTTCTAAACAAAAGCAAAAACATTTCCTTTACTATACTCCGTTTTATCTAGACTAGTCCATGGTAAAATAAGAGCAGTTTTTCGAAAAAAGTCAGCCGATATTTCGACAGATTAATAATATGCTTGTCCATGTCAAGTTTGGGTTGAATCAGCCGCGAGAAATGGGGCAAGTCAACGGAAGCTTTTCAGCAGAATGTACTCAAAGAAGAACTTGATAACAAAATACAACAGCTGCACAAACTCAGGGACGAATAGGCATGTTTGTTCCGCGAGGCACGAGAACGTTGGTCTACCTTTCGCTATCTTGCGTGTTTGAACATTGTCAACAAACTACCTCGGAAGAACTTTATTGAAACGTCCGAGAAGAACATTAAGAAATTCTCCCGGCTGATTCAACCCAAACTTGACATGGACAAGCATATTATTAATCTGTCGAAAATGAGAGCAGCTCTGAATGTGTGCATTGCTCTCGTTAAGCACGTTACTTATTGCCAACCTTGATAAGCAGATAATCATAATATACTTAGTGACCTTTCTGTAAAGTTGGTGTGGCCTAGGGCACCGAAAACCGCTCGCAGAGGCTCATATCACACACAAGTGCACATTTTAAAATTGGCCAATAGAGACCTTTGAATCAGTTGATGGGGGGAAGGGGGTAAAATAATTGAGTACTTAACGATTTTTAGAAAATCTGATCATACCTTCCGAAATCGGGTAATCCCAAGAGGCCAAGTCCTCGTCTCTGACCATGGTTCTGAGACGAGCCTCCGCTAGCACCACTAGACATGCGACGGCAGCCGTAAAGATCTTCATAGTAGCAGTCACACCGCTTGAATCCGGTTATCCTTTCAGTGTTCTCTGCTCGAAGTGAGAAGACTGATACCGGACCGGCTTATATATGTTCAATGCGGTAATTTAGCAGGAGAGCCAACTAAGAGTGGACTCTTTGCGACATAACGTTGACTCACTATGGATTCATCCTGGGAGTTCTTTGTTAGCATTCTAATAGCTGTATCGACATATCCTGCAAAATTCATCCTATCCTTACATGATGACAAGTCGTTGCTTACGACTTGCTTCAGTTTTTTGGGCTAATAAAATTTCCCATCATTCAAGGTCCCTCCCACTCCCCACGCGCAGCAGCGGTGAAACGGAATTATATTGCGGGACTTCTGTTGCACGATTGTTTAAATTGCCGGTGAACAACAGGAAAGCATCTACCGAATCTAATCTCGTTAATCACTGAATGAGCAAGAAGTTCATTCTGTGAGTTGGTGACGAGAGATGCACCAACATTCCAGGGAATGGTTTGTCCATGTCGATGAGTATGGCATGAAATATTTGCCATTTTTTGGCGTGGAGTAATCTCAGATCTATCGAGTCTAGTTGATACCGGAGGCCAACGTAGGAAACCGGAATTCCTCGATAAATCTGTACCGGCACCAGTTCTCCGTACTGACAAATCTTACGGTTTGATTGTCCTCGCTTGTGTCCATCTTTAAGCAAATCTGTGTACCAAGCTCTCTTTCTTTCTATCGATCTTGCATCACTCTCGTCGTGCGGCCATCTTCTTTCTCGTCCTTGTTTTGAAACAGTGCACTGTTTGCGCATGACTATACAGTTCTTCGTGTGAACTTATGAAGGGGACCGTGTGCAACTTAAACGTGGCAGTACTTCGCACTCACGCGCATCTTGGAGCAGGACTCATTTTTATAAACGGCAAATTCACATTCGCGTATTGGCTTATGTACACCATTATTATGAGAGCGATGTGGACTTAAATAACATCTACTTATTAGATTTTAAGTAGAATCCTTGTCGGAAGGACTTTTATAGCAAAAACAAGTGCATATAAAGCAATTCTTTTATTCTTAGAC
>QQSS02229636.1:0-10331 GCA_003687565.2 Craspedacusta sowerbii | reverse complement strand
TATTGGACGATAGTTACTTAAGACATCTTCTGGTCCAGATTTATAAATCGGAACCAACTTGGCTAGTTTAAGAACATTGGGGAAGACTCCAAGAGCGAAAGACTGGTTAATTATGAGAGATATTGGTGCCGCCAGTATGGTAGCTGCAAGCCTAGTCGGGATGCTGTGTGGTCCACAAACACTAGAAGTGTTTAGAGTGTTAATTAGTTCTATCACTTCCTTTGATTCCGTAGGTTGGAGAAAGAGGCTGTGATTTGACATAGGAGGCATATGTTTTTTAAAATCATTTGGCGCGATAGGATTTCTGATTCGAGGGACTTGCCTATAGTATGTCGAATGTCGTCTGGAAGGATTTACGAGTGATAAACTCCTTAAAAGACCATTTTATGCACTTGCACTTATATTTGTACTTATTGAATGGGATTCTCTATGCTTGGTGGTACTAGGTCCGTTGAGTCCACGTCAAAACCAGAAACGGTCTTAGGAAGAAAAAATTTCATAACAGAGCGACTGGCGACAGTGTTTTCGGAAGAAGTCGTGCAAACCCACGTGCTCTTCAGCGGGAGAATTGCGACAATGCTTGCGCGTCGCCGTGAGGAAGGAAATAAGGCTACGAAGTTGAAACCATATATGACTAATTGTTGCTAATGGGTCACTTCCATGACCCCAAAATCTTAGTACGGCGGCTTGAATTGCCGTCACTTTATTCGAGATTTCAAAGCCCAGAAAACCAGCCTTTACCGCTAGTCTTTTATTTAGAAATGTGCTTAGTAGCCTGTACTCAGTTGTTGGCTTCAGGTTGTGAGGTTGTCAGCTTATCAGCTTCAGAAACCTAGTACAGCACGGGATCTGGCATCAGAAAACACTAAGGAATCAGAAAAGTTTTAAACCTTAGCAGAATCTTATATTTTTGTGCATGCTATGTCTAAGTCTATGGCAGAAATGTATTGAGATGCAAAAAAAAAAAAAAAAAAAAAAAAAAATTGTTTGCCTGTGCCTGAGCAATCTTATTTGATGGGCTCTTTTAATGTTGATTAGTATGAATAGCAGGTAGATGCCTTTTTACGGTCACCTGGTATAAGATTTTTATAAAAGTTTTTAAGTAAGAAATGTTTAAAAGCAAAAAAGTTTAAAGTTACAAAGAAAAATTTTGACCCCTTTATCATTGAATGCTTAGGTCCCTGCAGTCCAAGAGCTGAGCGTTATGTTGTGCAAGCTATGACTGTATGTCACAGGGACATATTCAGTACAAAAACAGTGTTAAGTTTTCCTTTGCCTGAGCAGTCAAATTTCATCGATTTACTGTTGAAGTTTCTCAACCGCAGGTAGTTGCTTTATTAGGGTTACCTGGTATAACTTGAAAGGCCCCTTGTCATTAAATCCCTGCAGTCCTTCTCCTCCTATCCTAAGATCACAGTGATAACTTTACATGATTCCCTACCATCATATATTAATGTTTATTAATACTTGGTATTACAAATGGTGTCATTATAGTACTATATAAGTGTAAATGGATGTGCGACTGCTATCATTTTGCTTCATCTGTGATCATGGCATTCATCGTAAATGGAAAATTTGTTAGCCTTGCAGCTTTTGTCTGGCTTAAACTAAAATATGGAAAACGTCCCTATGTTAGTCTTTTATAGATTCACAGATGCTTCTTGAACTGATCCAACAAGTTCAGTACTCGAATCATCGACTGACTTGGAGTTAGCTTCTATCAAGAACAGAATACAAATCAACAAATGTCTGCTAAGCATAGGAAAGTTAATATATTGCACAGCTTTTTTCACTTCTCAATAGCAATGTAGCATTGCTGATAATGCCATCAACTAATATCTTTTTTGTGCTTTTCCTAATAGAATCCTGTATTGTTGGAGGCTTAATATCTGGATTTATAACCTGCATTTTAATCTGGGTGTATGAGCAGTCGGCTATGGCGGCACAAATTGTACTGATAGTGGTTGATGTCACTATGAATGATAGTCTCAGTCTGACGTAAATTCATTTTTAGCAACAAGGGGAATAGGGATTTTGCATTTCATTTTATTTATTCTTATATGAGTAAGCTTCTAGTGCTTGCCTGATAGTTGCTTTGGGTTATGAAAATTTATGGCATTCATTTACTAAATATGAACCCCACAAAGTGTTTCAGCACTTCATTTATATTGTGTTCCAACAGCGGCATGAGTAAAGGTCTCTGTAGAAAGTATGATGGCTGAAAAGCTTGTCACAGGTATTTTGCATGGAGAAGTAGACACCAAATTTTTAAAACAGCTAATTCAGTCAAGCGAGCAGAGTTTTGTAAGTATCAATTTTTTATTAAGATTTACATGTGCGAATTTTATTTTTCAACGACTTGTATTTTCCCTTGTATGTAAAATTTTGCAATAGTAATATGCAGGTCAATTAGCTTTCAGTGGCTACAGTTAAATCTAGGCTAAAAGTAAACCTATTATTGGATCTAAGAAGCATGTTTGTGCTTGAATAACTCATTCAAACCTATGAGCTTGACTAAACAACATGAAGGTCTGTATACGATATAATGCTCTTGACATCTTAGTCACTGATCTAAATGCATTGTGCAGAGCTTGCAATCCTCCAGCATGAGTCTCCATTAGCAGATTTGAGCGCTGGTTTCTGGATAGTTCATTTATAAGAAAACAACTGCTACTGAGCATGTTTCCGAAAAAACATTTGCATTATCAACTATGTAAGTAAACATCATCAGGACATGACATCTGCATTAGTACACTAGTTTTTTTGGTGATTGGACACTTACAGAACAAATTACACAATAAATGCCTAACATGTGAGATAGATATGATTAACGTACTATAATGCACATGTAGGAGCATCAATACCACAGCAACAAGACCTAAGCAATGTTTCTCTATTATGGTATAGTATTGATTCTTCTACACTGGATTTATTGTTTATGTTTGTAAAGTTATTAAGTCTTGACATGACTATATGCTTCATCAATTATTGGTTACTTAGTAAGTTATGAATTGCTGGATATGGGCTTCAATGGCGGTGTCTATGAACTGCTCAATATGTCTTTAGCGGTCAGTGCAAAATGCTCTGAAATGTCTATTCTTGACTTTCAGCCTCCCGACATTCACATTGGTATCTGCAACCCAATCAACATTGTTAAGGACTTTGTACCATGTTTCTTAGACTTGCTTCGTTGCAGACTTTCTCCAGTGCTAAGACCTAATGTAGCGGGTTACTGCTCACCTCGGCAGCAAAAGGTCAAGTCAACACAGAAATATCAGTCAGGAAAGAAGAGTGGTCAGGTCCGAAAGTCTCCGGCTCGTGCAAGTTTGATGTCCAAATACATGCCCAGCTTTTCAAGTCCTGACAGTAGTATTAAAGAGGAAAGCATTGGCGAAGCAAGCCTTTTTGACGTCTCCCCTATCAAGCCTATAATTCATCAGCGTGAACATGGAAAGAAAAGCAGTTTTCATTTTTACAATAAAAAAAAGAACTCTGAGCCTCCTCCTACATTTCAGTTAGACAATCTCGACGACTTTCCAACTATTGGTGGGCCTGCGGTTAATAAAAAAGGGTATGTTAATCGGTCTCGTTGCTTGGACCGAATTTGTCAATCTATCTCTGTAATGGCTGATTTTCTTCAGGAATTTTTATATCCATTGTTTTGTATCGTCATGTGAAAGTTGGTTTGAAAAACGCACTTCTGAGAAAGTAAGTGGTAGCAATGATAGACTAGCATGAAGAATTGTTTGCCTGATGGTTAAGCATGTAAGGCGGCTCTTTAAAAAAAGGCACATTTTAAAGCAAACATGCTGCGTGCCTTGATTTCTCGCATAGTGCGACTTCAACTGTCTTCGGCCCATCATTGAAAATACAATACTATATGTTAGAATGCGTTTTTGCAGAAGGCCTGTAAAGTAAGCCTACTTCAATATGATTTGATGAGTTTGTGTAAAATCTCATTGGCGCAACATCTTTTTCCATGTGATATTATATTGCATGAAAAATGCCTTCGCAAAGTTTGGAATTTTCAACAAGCATTAATGTTTTGGCGTTGTCATTCATTTTTTTATTTGAAATCCTTTGCCACCGCATGTTTTGCTACGATTGGACGAGATCTGGCATCGTCATTATCGAAATCTGGCATTATGCAGGGTATGACGTTGATTCCTTTATGAAAATTCATTTATATCTCAGACTAGGTCGCCATTGCACTTTTTCTAGTGTTTTTTTTAAGCTTTGTAAGCGATATGTGTCTGAGAGTTGTCTCGTCTTACTTGTTTTAGACCGCGCAGAATAACACCCACGCGAATTTCTCATGGCAACACTTCGGTTTCCCCATCTTCGGCTATAGTAAACTCTTCGTGTCCGGCTCCTTCGTCAGTATCTCAAAGTAGTGAAATAAAAACACATGATGTCTTCTCGATCGAAGCTTCGCTGTCTGCATGCTTAGAGCCTTCGTCGTTTGAACTTACCAATGTCTCACCGTTGGCATCGGATCGGAAAGCGCTTCTCCCTTTCCAGAGAAAGATTGCAGCTGCCAACCATTCATTAGCTGGATCAGCGGATGTTTCTAGTCTTAATGATT
Organism: Craspedacusta sowerbii; assembly: GCA_003687565.2. Classification (NCBI taxonomy): domain Eukaryota; kingdom Metazoa; phylum Cnidaria; class Hydrozoa; order Limnomedusae; family Olindiidae; genus Craspedacusta; species Craspedacusta sowerbii. Next base: position 5,746 of record QQSS02229636.1, on the reverse strand, counting down.
CGCATGAGCAGATGCAGAGTTTGACAATTCGCAACGCGGGCAGTGACTTCAGATCTCTCTCCTTGAAAGACTTTAACGTGGCGTCTTCAGGGATATCACTTGCACCTTCAGTAGGAAGTATGGATAATGTGACCGATGTGGAGGTGCTCGATGCCGTAGCGGAAGTATATGCTGCGGTATTTTCCGGTACATATTGAAATTTCGAAATTCGTTCGTGTTTTATGGCGGTTTAGCATTTATTTTGTGGTTTTTCTGTAAAGTTATAGATAATGCCTGGGGCACTCATTTCGTTCTTTAGTTCTGAGGTTACCCGACTTAGGGCTTGCGCGTTGGCTTCTCCTCACTGTATGCAGAGACTATTGACTTTTATGCACTTGTGTTCTTGTACTATTGTGGTGATTGATCTAATTTGTGTTTATTTCTCTTAATTTCCAATCAATTTAATATCACAGAAAACCTGGTGCCAAACATCACATCAGAACTCTATTTTCTTTGCTGTGTTCTAACAGCTACTCATCGTCATGGTTAGTATCATTATTTATTTGTTAATGCTTAATGTAATTCTTGGGCTTCTTCCGGCATCTTTTCTAGCCGCATAAATGCACGTAATTTGCTTTTCTTACTTGCAGTCTTTGCTACTACTATTGCTGTGTTGTTTTGACTTCTCTTATGTTTCACAGGACATGGGTTATTTTAATCATAATCTTTTAGGTCCTTCGTTGACCAAGTCAGGTATCTTTCTTGTGCTTAGAACTAGGCACTGGAATAGATGACGTTGGCACTTCATGGAACGTTTTTCTCAAGAGCATAGGGTTTAATTGGTGATCGATTCGATTAAATATATCTATTTCAATCGGTGAGGTTATAGGCAAGACATTTATATTTTAAAATGGTCTGTTAAGGAGGTCACTTCAAAAGTAGAGTTCAGGTAAAGTACAGTGGTGCGATCCGTTGTACTAAAAATAGCTTTTGAAGCATAAGAATCTTGTCCTCTAAGTTTAACTTTGTTGAATCTCCCTTGCTCTCCAAGCCGCTCATGAATATTTTGTGTTGTTTGTTTCCTTATGTTTAGATGGAAGCATTGAATATGAAGAACCATTTTCTAGTTTGGACAACTGCGTCTACTTTGCCGTGAAATGTCTCAGCCTTTTACATAGGTAAGTCCTTAAGGCTAATGTTTAATTTGCCCCTGCTGAAACAATACACAACTTACTCTTCCAGCGAGAAGGAGTCTCTAGGTGACTTGAGGTGTAAGCAGGTGTGCGAGATAATTGCTTTATATACCTAATTTTCATCATTATACAGAGCCTGTGCAAAATTTATTGCTTAGTATGCATGATTTTTTACGAAAGCCCTCGTTTATGAAACTGCATACGTTTTTATAAGCGTAATATTCTTGTATTGTTCTGTTCAGGTTGCTGCTCCTCCTGGATAAGAATTCATTGAAACTGATTGCGGAAAATTACAGGGTAGGAAAAACTGTAGCCTCCTTCCTGCTATTTTTCGTCGTTGACGTAAAGTAGTTCTTGTCGTTTTTAGTTAGGCGTGTATGCTACTACCAATGGCTTGAACCCTTACCTCGAACTGGAGTCTGCTAATATGCTACTACCGATGCTTTAAGCCCTTACCTCGAGCTGGAGTCTGCTTGTGTGGTCCTACAGATGTCTTGAGTCCTTTCATCAAACTGGAGTCTGTATGCTCCTACCAATGGCTTGAGCCCTTTCCTCGAACTGGAGTCTGCTTGTATGCTCCTACCGATGGCTTGAGCCCTTTCCTCGAACTGGAGTCTGCTTGTATGCTCCTAGCGATGGCTTGAGCCCTTACCTCGAACGGGAGTCTGGTAGTATGCCGCTACCGATGGCTTGAGCCCTTACCTCGAACTGGAGTCTTCTTGTATGCTACTACCGATGGCTTGAGCCCTTTCCCTGAACTGGAGTCTGGTAGCAAGAATCTGACTCGCTTTGCCCCTGTTCCGCTGATTTAAGTTGCGTTCGTTGCTGCTTAGTGCAGGTATGGCTGGGTTGCTTACGGTTATAGTCTGATCTCCGTGTTTTGGCCAGCATCTTCAATGAAGCACATCTTATCTCGGCGGCTTTTACTGGAAGGTTTTGAAATGCGCGTTCCGTCGAGTCGACGCGATTATTTGGTCTCAACTACATGCGCTTACGTCAGGTTAATCTTCCGCGACATCTCCTGTCGCTAAGCCTGGCATTTAATTTTCTTTTTTTCACAGCAAATTCGTCGGCTGTTTGTCATGAAACTTTTGTCTTTAGGCTTCATCAGCTCTGTTTGTGTACTACTTTTTGCAATGAGCGTGAAGTTATTTAGTGCTACAATGTCAAACCTTAAACATGTAACTTACATTCTTATCTCCCTTTCCTACTTGCCTAAAATAAGCTCTGGGGAAAATCGGCTAGCCATTCGTCATCTTGTGCACGCGTCAAAGTTGGTCTTTAATGCCGTGCTACGTCTAAGAACAGCTGCCCTTGTTCCGGCGACCTTGCTCCGGCGACTGTCTTCCTGCTTGGCGTTACGCCCAAGGAGCCTAAACTGAAACAAGCTTTGCGAATAGAACTGGCACAGTCATAAGCTAAGAACATGGACTGCGTGCGACATGAACTGTTATATCATTGACTTGCCTGGCTCGGTTTTAGAATTTGCAGATTTGTTGGCGTGATTTTTCTCCGGTGCGAGTTAATATAGCTGTCTGCGCGTGTGTTATGCAGTCATGGAAACCATCAATGATCACCTGGCATGGCAGGAGTGCCGTTGCCGCCTCTGTTATTGTGGCAAGTAACCGCGCAGTGATTTTCTCCCTTTTTCAGCGTGGTGTAAGTGAGCCTTGTTCTCCAAACTATTCTATTTCCTGCAGCGTGTAAGATGGGATTCTCTTCCTGTTGTTGCTAGTGACGAGGCGTGCTTGCAGTTGAAGTTTCCATCTGGAGTCTAGCATATTTGAGTCATGCCACATGGTCTCTCCGCCTTAGCCCGTTATGAAGCACGTGGACAAACAACAACAACAACAACAACAACAACAATCTTATTTCCCAAAAGTGCATATGAAAATTCATAGAAAAGTTATCAAAATATGTCACACTATGGGAAACAGACGGTTTCCTAACACACAAACGAACACACAGACGGTCACATCAGATACACTTGGGCTTAGGTTTACAATCCCCTCTCCCTGCTTCAGGATCGTCTACTTTTGTATCTGCATAGAAGAGGTTCTGTGGATCTATTGATTTTGTTTGTTCGTCTCTATTTCAGGTGAAAATGTTTGGACCCCCTGAGTTTCTGAAAAGCCTTCTCGATGGAGTTGAAGCGGAATCGAATAAGAGAGTAGCGTGAATTCTTTGTTTGCCTCGTTTCTTGTAGGACTGCTCACATCTAGAAGTGAATGAGCATGCTTCTCTTTCTTTTGTCAGCGGGTAATATTAGTCCCATGGCGTATTTGTGGATTGCGTGCCATGTTCTTACGTTTCGTTACGTTCCCTCGAATATCCGATATCCTTGGTCCTTACGAGATTTTGATGAGGTAAATTTTGCATATTTTGTTCGAAGAAGTCGTCAACTTCTGGATTGTGCGTTTGCATTTGTAGGCCGAGGCAAAGGAAACCTTCCACTCTCCGGTCGCCGGAGTTCCATTTCAAGTAGAGTCTGATAACAAGAAGACCTTTCCATCTGATCGACACTTCCATGCATTCTCGAAGCAGAGGTAAGTGCCTCGCCCACAGAATCACCTTGAAATTTATACTCTGATTGGTTGTGATTGGGTATGATTGATTTCCAGTGCGTGCAATCAACTGATGAGAAATAAAAAATGCAAGGATTTATCGGACTTACCAATTCCGTATTGAATATGAAGATAGTCTACGTTAGTTTCAGTAGTTTGGTCTACAGTGGTAGCTGTAGAGGCGCTACGTGAATAGTGACTGCCGTCTTTCGGCTAAACAAGTATATATATATATATATATGTATATATAATTTGGCAGTGGAAGCTGTTTTTTGTGGTAGTGGGATTTTCTCATTTGAGGTAATTCTATTCTGGGTGTTTTCTTTCCATTCCGTGCTGCTTTTTCTTTGGCTTAGAAATTGCAGTGGATTATTTATGAGTTTGCGTATTTATTCTGTGAGATCATCAAGCCATGGCGGCGTCGACATTTTCCATAGGGATGGGTTTTATGCCATCGTGAGGGAGTGGCAGGAACGCAGCTTGGATCCAGATTGGGATATGAAAGCTGCTCTTGGAGACCGAATAAGGTCAGCCTTGACGTTACTGCGTTTATAAAAACACTGACTGTTAGGTTTTATCGTTGGGATATATTCAGAAACAACCCCCTTCTCACCACATGTTTTGTTTCTTTCTTTGACTCTAAGATATCGTTTGAGTTAGATCGCTATTTTTCCTTTAGGCAACTCATGCAAGCTCATAACACAGATTTTAACAACCACCTGCAGTTCGCCAAGTTGTTCGTGGCACAGCTCGTGGATGTGAGTTGTTTGTTTTCAATCTCCTTGCTCTTCTCGTCATCCCCCTGTGCACGATTTGGCTGACGTGACAAGCCTGTCGGTAGGATAAGTATAGGCTGGCTGGGACTATCAGCTTCCTGGTTATTAATAATCGCTTGTTTTTTTTTCTGTAGTCGCTTTCCTGCTCCTACCCCCCTCGACAAAAAAAAAAGAAAACCTGGCTAAGCCATTAAATGTTGACGAACGGCAGCCCACCTGCCGTCATCAGGTCTGTGGGGACTGTATATCTAGGAGCGAGAAAGAAGCGGAGCTATAAAACGCATGGCAAGTCATAATGTGGTATGACAGCAGTAGAAATGCTAGTTTTGCAGTACTTCCAATAGCCCGGTTTTACCGAGAAGCAGAGATCGAAACGAGAATCCTCGGCACTTCGACACGTGTGGCTCAGCTCTAAATTGCACTGAATGATGGCTCGGTGATATCATGGATGCCTCGGTGATATCATGGATGCGGGCACGCTTCTATATAAAGGTTCTGAAGGGTTCGAAGCCTGGCGTTAATCTTCTTTGAAGATCTTTTTTTTAATTCAAAGTTCTTGTTCATGCGCGCAACAGTTAAATGTACAATACAGTGAGTACATGCTCACCCGAAACCCATGATATTTCTCCCAGGTCTAGCGAAGCATGCGAAATTCTGCTCAGAATACCGGAAGCCCGTGAAATTTCGTCCAAATCAACCGGAGCCCATCGATTTTCCACGACGACCGAAATCCTTGATTCGCCTAGAACATGCTAGCCTGTACGCAAACATTTTGTTAAGGGCTGTATTGCATTCCCCGTGTGTGAACCTCAAAATGTTTTGCGAAGGCGTTTTGAGACGCGTGTGCTTCTACCGAGCCGTTGGTCAGCCACTTCGCGTTTGTTTTGAATATTGTAGTTGGAATCTAATATTATAATTTTTTGGAATGACATAGATGAGTAGAGAGGATAGCATCGATCCGAGTTTGTGCCATCCTGGAACACCGTTGGGTCTGTTATCAGATTTAAAGAGAACTGATCCAGAAAAGTATCTAAGGTATGCCGGATGGCGTATTCAATTATTTCACACCAGTTAGCTATGGGCTTGCTTTTAAAAAGGGAGTTTTGGTTGCAAATACAATCTTCATCGTTAGCTTACGCGTATGCATGTATGTATGCACGTACGTATGTATGTATGTATGTATGTATGTATGTATGTATGTATGTATGTATGTATGTATGTATGTATGTATGTA
>QQSS02229625.1:0-10332 GCA_003687565.2 Craspedacusta sowerbii | reverse complement strand
TATATATATATATATATATATATATACAGGCATACAAAAAATATTTATATACATATACATACATATAATATGTATATATATATATATATATATATATATATATATATATATATACTCGTTGACATCAGGGCTTTACGGCAGCAGGGCTTTATGCATGCATAAATAACGTGACGTATGATATCATCAGCATGACAATGGAGCGTTTGAAGTAAAAGAAAATCGGGGGAAAAAATCTTCAAAAACGGGAAAGAGAAAGGACAGATCCTTAACGAGAAGTTAAACGACCAAAACGGTCAGCTGACCACATACATTTACACAAACAAACAAACAAAACAGACACCCTTAAACACAGGGGCAGACATGCCGACAAAATATGCCGTACCTCTTTCGGCTGCGGCATTCGAAGCTTTGGGCGAGATCTTCGTGTAATCCACGTCACTTTGAGCATGCTCACTTGACTCCAGTTCAAACAGCTTCATCGAGATAATGTCGTGATTATCTACATGTTCAAGGCAACGGCACTGGATAAATTATTCTTTCTGCGATTCATTACCGTACTAATCTATGCATACTAGATAAATTAACTCAGCTTACTTATAAAGGAAAGACATGCCTTAGAGACCACGGAGGAGTAAGTTCGGAGCGCGGTCATATAAATTGACACCCACAACAGCAACATCATATCATTCTCTCAAAGCCAGGAAACATTGATATTAACTTCCAAAGGCTAGCAAACCAACAACAATAACAATAATAACAACAACAACAACAACAACAACAACAACAACAACAACAACAACAACAACAACACCAGCAATACACTCGCGACCACAAAAGTTTAAAAAAGATTTTTTAGAAAAATCATAGAATTTCGCAAAAGAAAGAGCGCAAGGAGAGGCTACGAACCCCAAAGATAATAAAACGAGGCCGGGCAGGAAAATAAAAAAACCCTGCTGTACATTATTAGCGGTGCACCACCCAGCAATACAACCAGATCTATGGACAAGCAACGCAAGTTTTCAGAGCACAGCCCAGGCCACTTAATGTCGTAGCCAAGCTTCATAGCGAGAGCACCTAACGAAGCTACGAGTTTGACGCGCGTTCTTCTAACCTGATAAATCCCCAGTGGCTGCAGACAAGCCAAAGTAATATCCAGTCGGCAGCTCAACGCCATAGATGTCGAAACAGTCCCTCCACTTGCCCTCCCCGTCTACATCGTATTGAACCTGACGTCACATAAGAAGCTACACTTAAGCCAGAGACAGAACAGCACTCACAATAGTCTTCAAACAAGAGTCCTGTCAACCAAATAGAAAATAAAATGAATGAATGCCGAGTACAGCCTTTAAAGGTATACATGCATCCTTAATGTACTGAATGCAAACGTGCAGCACTAGTCGGCATGCGAGGCAACGACTGCTTAAACATAACACCTCAGTAGGCATGGACGACAAACCGAACTAGCCACTATGCGGCAACAGGGCACCAATATTTGAATGTGGTGTGAGCAACTACGCGGAAACGGACCTGGTGAAACTCGAACCGCTAATCACAAACCGAAACTGGTACGTTGTAAAAAAGCCCGCCACAGCCTCGCGCAGTAACAAAGCTTGCGCTAATGTCGGAACACAACCATACGTGGTAGCAACTCGCGATGCCACCGACCTGGCCCCACTTCTCCACTGAGCACGCCACGGAAAGGCAACATAGGCGGAGGAGAACAAATGCGCAATACCCAATCACAATCATTGGAGCTTGCACGGCACGGGCGTATGAGGCAACACGACCAATGCATGCACGAAGTTGAGAAAGGAAAAAACCAGCGCAAAATATTACCGTGAGCCGTTTGTCGTTTCCTAGGTAACGTATCGCCACAAAGGTGTCGGAACCAGCCCCGCGGAAATACGACTTCAAAAACAAAGGAAAAGCTTTCAACGTAAAAGCAGGTAATCACTACGCAGACTAAGATCGCGATAGAAACGCATATGAAACACTACAAAATAAGACAGACCCAGCTAACGCATGGAAGAAAGGAGAAAGAACGCAAGTGATAGAGAAACTGCAGGAAGAAAAGTGCACGCAAGAGAGACGGATTGAATTTGGACAGAGAGAGAGAGAAAGAGAGAGAGAAAGAGAAAGAGAAGGAAGACAGGAAGAGAGAAACACAGAGAGGGAGCAAGGAAGCGAGACAAAAAGCGTGAGGAAAAACAACTTGTACAACAGAACCAACCGTGCAACCGGCAGCCTCGCTGTGAGTGCCGTCTCGATCATGATCATACTGCACGGAGCCGTTATTTACTTGCGCAGAGATGTAAGGATGCTCGTGCTGCAAAATACAATATCAATACATAAATTAACTTTTTAAAAACCAAGTAAACAAAGGAAAACTAGTCAACGAGTCACAAAATGGCACCAAAGGAAAAACCTGGAAAGCAGAGCGCGAGCGCAAACGAAGCTAAAATGGCCGCCATGTCGCAGAAGTGATTATAAGCTCGGCAAAGCAAAGAAAACACAGTGCCTTGCCGTGGCCACAAAAAGTCGGCCTGCTTGGAAGACAATTAATACATACCGCATGTTCCCCATTTTGGTTGGCATACGTGTCAAAGAACAAGCCCAAACCACTGAACAAGTCCGTACTGCCGAACACTGGACCTAAACCACAAGAGCCTTCAATCGGTAAAGAGTGCAAAGAGGCTGCCAGGTTCAAAGCAACGCCCAAGATTTTTTTTCAATTAGAAGCTAGAAACGCAGCAAGAAAGTGTTGTGTTCACCATGACACATACCAATTTTCGATTTATCCCTGGCGTACCAGAATGCAAAACCATCTCCAAACAGACGAGTTCCGTGGCCATGAACTTTAAAGTGGATATGAACTTCCCAATCTCGAATGAAGCATGGCTAAAGAAGCAGAATTTACTTGCACTGCCATAGGAATCTTTTTTCTGCAATAGCTACAAACAGTTACCACAGAAATATAGCAAAAGTATTGTATATTATGTTATAGACTAGTATGGTAAAATGCAGTATAGCATAGTATAGTATAGTATCATATAGTACAGTATGGTATAGCAGAGTAAAGTATAGCAGAGTAGAGTATATTCTATGATGGCATACGCAACCTACCAATACATTCCAAAGACCACCCTGTTTACTCGGCTCGTCTGGTGTTAGTCGCACTTGTTCATTTGTTGTCATAGCAGCTCCATTTAACTCCCAATATTGCAGAGAACCTTAACCAAGGAAAATATGTATGCATAATAATGTATACCAAGGAATATAATGTAAATTAATCTCAAAAAAGAAATAATCTCAATTACATGCAAGCACAGGCTTTTAAAAAATCCATGCCAAGGTTCTTGTATGCACGCAGAAACATAGGACCCCAGTTCTGTTTTAGTTATAGTCAAAAGCTTAGGGCTAAGAAAGTCTCGCTAACACATACTGTAACAGTGTCAGCCAGCTAGAAGAGCCTCCACGCCGAGGCTGGTGGGTTAGCAAGATATGTCATATCATTTTACTTAAGCTTCTCTAGTTTTCAGACTATATTTTATTCATAACTATACATTCACTTGGCCACTGTAAGAACTTGCATTACAGAATTTAAGTTTTATGACTTTTCAGACTCCTTGATGCGTTTTATTATGAGGAGGAAGGTTGACAGGCAAAACATTTAAGCTTACGATATGCAAAGACCATACACCTATCTAGGTATATAGATATGAGAAGAAGTCATATGATGAGTCTAGCCTTAATCAAGAATTGCCATTAAATCTGCATATAGGTTTGGTTAAGGTAATAATCAAATTTAAAAGCATGAGTAATTTGTCAATATTTCTCTAGAATGTAAACGTTTTCAATATCATGCTTATTCATGCATTACCATAGCATTGACCAGCAATACACATGTGAAGTACATGAAATCATTAACTCTCTCAATCAATCTCCCACAACACTAACAAATGTGGAATGACAATTGCCGGCAGAAAGATGCAAGGATCAATCTAAGTATAATAGTGGATATGGGCAAGTAGGGTATGTGAGAACGTATGAGAGTCTCCCTTGAGTTAACGTATGAGTTAATCTCCCTTGGGGAAACCTCCCCATACAGGACAGGACCAGGTCTTCAAAAAAAAATTGTTTCTTAGCACGAAGGAGCATAGGTGACTCAGCATTGACTGGTCATTCGCAGCTCCCTTAGCGAGCTTCAACACAGCTCTTAAACTCTATGGGGCATGCTCAACTGGCTACAAAATCTGTCGCTAGAAATTAATGGACTACTGGGAATAAATCCTGGCTCTTCATCAAGCAGCCAACAAACTATCAGCAAATTAAACAGCATATGGGCTACCAAATGTGATGCAAAAGCAAATGAAGAGAATTAGAGATATAATGAAATAGGTTTGAATGGAACTCAGAGCTTAATAATGGATATAATAAAACAAATTAAGTTGCAAACTTGCAGTTTAAAGCAAGTACACAACTACTATAATAATAAGACGTTTAAATGAGTTCGCAAATACTTTTACCATTCAGTCTTGCCAAAATTTATTTTTTGCAGGAAAATCTATGATTAAATAATAATGCTCATTGCATGAGCACTACATCTAAACCACACTTCAAATTGAAAGAAGGGAACCAAACTGTAAGTTCAAAAAATGCAACCATACAAAACATTATGCAGCATTTTAAGACATTCAGTTCCTTTTTCTAGAACTTAAAAAACATTCAGGTATTTGAAACTAAAAATTCCCAATAACTCAACAATTGATACTTATGACGCATTTTCCAACTAGATAAAATTTATACGTCACTTAGCTACTTTGGTTTAGAAAAAAACACGATAAAAACAATAAACTTTGAAGAAAAAAATGCATAAGCATCAACACGCTTCATCCTCGTGACCACTAACCGTGAAAAGGAATGTCTTACCTGAATAAGGCTTAATGATGGAATATTCTCGCCTCATATATCCTGAAGGAACATCATCAGAGGAAACTAAACCTAAAATACAACTCGAAAGAAAAACAACGTGCAACATTCTTGTAGTAGTGGACTTAAAATTTACAATCAGCTGGCGGTGGTCACGTGTCCCATCTTGGTGTAACTAATAAACGTCTCCAAAAAAATAAACTACCGGTTGGATGAGGTGGATATCAAGTGTGCTTGAGCGAGCTGCAAATGTTAAGCACCAGCAATTGCAAGTAGCTGTTTACCAAGTCTCCTGAAGCACTTGCAAACGTCCTAGTTGTAGCTTCTTCTTAAAAAAGCTAATTAATTGAAGGAGTCACACTAGTTATCTTTGATGTTACAGCTACAATACAAACAGCAAGATGATAACGAATTTATGGTTAAAAGACCACTGCCGCAAATTGAAAGGTCAAAAAACATATCCTCTTTCAATGCTAGCAGTTGCTTTTTGGTTCACTGGCATTTTTTCGGTCTAGAAGCTCTTAGATTTCGAATTTCCTGTGAATAGTTAGAAGTCAAGACCGCTACTGGTATTACTTGCTTCCGACAAACAAGTACACCTGGGATAGCCTACCGACTAGGAGAGCCTCCCCGTAGCGGTTGGTTGGCAGACAGGGTATGTGACCAAATTTTGTGGCTACCCTGTTTAGTGAATCCCTAAGTAGACCTAACCAGAAACAGTACCACAACGTCGTCTGCTTGGAAGGTCTTCACGGAGAGTGTCTTCTGGTAACAGGGGACAGTGCGATGTCAGTTCAAGATCGTTAGAGCATCGACCAGTCGTCCGAGTCTCCCTTTAAAGGCACGTAACGAGCTCTTTAGCTCCTTGAAAGTCTCAACCAACATCCGACGACTGACCTCATTTGCTGTCACAAAAGATCGATGGACTGCGCATCCGGAGAAACTTCCTGACTTCTCACCAACCAACAAACCACACTAGGCATGCTAAGGATGTTAACGGCCTTGCATGAGGATATTACCGCTACGTTTCTAAAAATCGCTAAGTTATATAGTATGCAGAATAGCAACCAACTTGATAAATCCTCTCAGATTTATTTACAGAGCACAAAACGGTAGATTTATAGCCTCTAGTCGTTAAAGGAACCAATGGAAGTAGCGGAGTATGTACTCAGAGGAGATGATACAGATTCTTTTTTCCAATTTAAGTGATCAAAATTTGACTAAATTTATTAACTACTTATAATTATTAAGGAATTATAAACTAAGTAACTCTAGGTAAATGAATTGATTTACTATTAGCCACATGATTAACTTTAGGTAGATGATTTGATTAGCCTAAACCCAATAAAAATCGCGCATGTTGTTTTAATTTGTCAGCTTCCTTGACGAGTTAAACAAGTCAAAGATTTGGGATACCACTGCTGTTTCTATCTAGTCAAAACAAGACAGTTTGGTTTATGTTAAGACCGTCTCTGTGAACAAAACTCAAATTATTGCTCATTGGTCACATAAATAAAAAATGCAAGAAATGTCTTCCTGATCATTAGAGGGCTTGAACTAGCCGACATTCTTGCCATCCGTCCTTCGCCAGCTTGGAGATAATCTATAAAGAAACGTGGCAGCAAAGTTATGGTACAATACAAGAATTCGCACCGGCGCAGTACCAATGCTGTTGCTGTTGTTGTTGCTGTTGTTGTTGTTATGAAGAGCCAGGAGTATCCCCGGATGCGCAGTCCATCCATTGCCAGTGACAGCAAATGAGGCCTGTCGTCGGACGTTCAATGAGCCTCTTTAGGAGGTTACGGGCTTGATATGACGTCACAGAGGGAGGCTCGTAGGACCGGTCTTCCGCAACGATTGTGAAACTCTCATCGCACTTCCCAGCGGAAGACTGTTACTGGTTAGGTCTTCTTAGTAGATTTGCTGCCCATCAACCTACCTATTTTTTCGTAAAAAGACGTTAACTGGCCTTTTTGTGAGTTTTTCGAGCTATTCTACTTTTTCCAATAAAGTTTGTCTCATAAGGACACATCTTCACCGTATTTACAAGATTAATAGCTCATGGTCTGGCTTTCACACTGACATAGAAAACATAACTGGCATTCTAAGAAAAGACCCATTCCCCAAACATCTAATAAGCAAATGCATTAAATTATTCCTTCATACTAAAATAACCTCTTCGGATAAGTCAGTAGTAGCGAATGCTAGGGATTGTAGCGTGCATTTTTTTAAACCTCCCTATGTTGGATTCTCGTAAACTCTTACCCATGAAAAGCTTCGTACGTTAATTGATACATGCAGCAAGGGTATTCACGTTAAACTTGTCTTTGCGCCCCTTTAGTTAGTTCCTACTTCTGCACTTAAGAAAATTTTCCTAAAAGTCTTAGATCTGGTGTTATTTATGAATTTAATTGTGCCGACTGTAATGCTAGCTATATTGGAGAAGCCTCCAGACATTTCAACACCAGAATCGAAGACCATTTATGAAAAGATTGGGCGCTACACGTTTGGAAACACATTAAGGATAGTAACTGTAAACAATCATGTTCGGCCGATTGTTTTTCTGTTTAAGATCATGCTGCCACAGACTTCCAAAGGAAACTCAAAGAAGCAATGTACATCCAGTGGTATAAACCTAATCTCAATTCAAAAATTCATCCCTTCTCCCTTAGTCTTTTTGTATAACTATGTTTCTCGTTTCCTCTTGTTGTCCTTGTCGCGTATCTGTGTACAACAGGTGTTTAAGCGTTTATTCAAGCGTCGATTAAGTATTTATCGTCTGTACGTTCCTTCGCTTCTGTAGCGTTAAACCTTTCGATTTAGAAGGTTTTTTTTTTAACAAACGTGCGTATGATTGTTAACTGAAGTGCTCACGCCTCCCAGGTACTTATAATGGTCTCTTGTAACTCTAACTTAGTTGAGAATGACAATAGATGTTGTCGAAACATGTCCTGCAAAATGAAAAGCGTATTCTTTCGGTTGACAGTTATAAGTAATTTAATTCTGCTTCGTCCATTCGGATATATATATATACATATATATATATATGTATATATATATATATAAATTTATATCATATTTTAAAGCCGTCCGCCTAGTACTAGATTACTTCTTTTTGAAGATTTGGATCATCATCTACCAAAGAAATGTTCGTAAATAAGGACTTCTCCCGGATGCCGACTCCACCCCTTGCGATACATTTTTCTTATAGCATTTGATTTTATTTATCGCCATAGTTTCTTGCTTTTCGTTGAAGGGGAAGTGTAAAAACGAAGGCAAATTTGGGTCATGCGTTCACTTCATGCCAAATCACTGAAAAGCCGTAAAATGTGCTGAATGTAACAGATATACTCATAAAAAAAAGAGTGTCATCAATATCATCAACATCAATCAAAAGCAATCAATAACAACCCAATTAAAGATTGCTTGTCAGACAAGAAGTGTGCATACCTGTCTTGGCTTGCGCAAGTGCTGCCTTACGCGTCTTGTCTGGATAATGCATGCACGGAAATAATATCGAGATAGCAACCTAGGAAAAGCCCATTGGTTGGACATGGAACTTTCACCATGATTTTGTGTAAAAAACATTCTGAACCGAATTCCTGGTCAAACACTCAGTTTCGAGGAGTTGTCAAGTTATAAAAATTGCTCTAAATATTACCATATCAATCAGTTTAATAAATTGCGCGTGGCAAAAGGAAACTCAGTTGCTTTATTGCACATAAACATAGCGTCTTTAACCAGTCATCACGATGAGTTAAAAACTTAACTCTGCTTTTTCAATTACAATTTGTCAGGAATTGCGATCTCTGAAACTCGCCTAAAGGAAATAACACGAATTACTAGTTGCATCGACCTTATGAACTACGCATTTATTGTTTTAAAAACTCTTAGCAATGCTGGAGGGGTCGGATTCCATGTCCCTAATTCAAAAACATATATAGAACCACGAATGTACAATACGATCTCTGTTTTCAATCTGAGAATGAAGTGGAGCCGCTCATCATTTTCATGGAACAAAAGATGAAACATTTTATCCGTGGATGCATCTACAAACATCCGTCTACGCGAATAAAAGATTTTATGGACTCTTTTATGCTAAAAACGCTAAACCTGCACGGCAAAGAGAATAAATTTTTTAATCTTAGAGAAGACTTTATAATGTTACACTTTTGAATCATGATTTCTTCAGCCACAAATTCCCCAACCTTCTCGAGTGACTCTACGCTCCCAGACCGTCCTTGGCAATAGTTTCACAAACAGTATGAGGTACAAATCTGTAAGTGGAAACATCATCTGTAAAGGATCAGACCACTTCCTGCAATTTTCTTTCTTCAAGAACTTCATTCAAAAGCGGAAAACGCTCGCCGTATAAAGTTTGGTGGATCATAAAAAAGCTTTACATCTGACGAATTCTTGGAAGAAAATTCAAAATTTGATTAGGCATTCTTAACTGACCAAAATCTTAACGTTGATACCTAAATGACCAGTTTTCTAAAAAAATCGCAGACGTGCTTAATGTTATGGCTCCTGTCTAACATCTAACGCAAGAAGGATCAAAGGTACAGAAAAGAACCTGGATAGCCCGAGGCTTGCTTGTGTTGATGTCTTCAAGAGATAGCATCTATGAAAGATTTCTTTAAGAGAAAAATGCGGAATTAAAAGAGAAAATCTTCTTGCTTTACAAAAAACTTGTCACGCGTTTCGCCCAGCAGTACATTATCAAATAGATGCACATCGTCAACTCCTAAGGACGTCACCACAGCATTTACTGATTACCTTTCCTCAATTGGCAAGCTGCTCGGTAATAACATCAGAGTTGCTATGCACGACATCAAATACGTCTTGAAAACTAAGGTCAGCTATAGCATGTTTATTCCGGACAAGGCAGCTACAGAAGTATCCAGAATCACTAACAATCTTCAAGTGGCTAAAGCATCAGGAACGAACAGCATACCTACGATATTACGTGCGAACTACCTACCTATTTCCTAGCTGTCAAATATCAAGCAAAATATTCGAGAAAGTTTTGCGCCCCCTGTATTCATACCTAGAGAACCATGATTTTGTTTACGAGTAAGAATTTGGTTCTCGAGAAAAGCATTCAACGAGTCATGTTCTTGTTAACTTTGGTTGAGTTAATCAAATCTAATCTTGATAAAGGCAAATTTGCTTGTGGAGTATTCCTTGACTTGCAGAAGGCATTCGACACTATGATCCACAGCATGCTCTTAAGCAAACTTGATCAGTATGGGGTACGCGCACGTGAGAATGATTGATTCTCTTCATTTTTAACCGGCCCTACAAAACTTGTGATGAGTGATTCAGCTGACTATGCAACCCAGAAAATGGAGTTCCGCAAGGCTCTGTGCGCTTGAACAGCTCCTTATTCATATATATATA
>QQSS02229614.1:0-10332 GCA_003687565.2 Craspedacusta sowerbii | reverse complement strand
GAAAGGCACTTATGAACTTTCGGCGTGGTTTCGTTTTCGGCCGAAAGTAAAAATTCACTTTCGGTCGGACTCTACTCACGGGGTAGTTAAAATAAGTACCGCTATACGACGTAATTCCGCGAGAAATTACGAAAGAACAAGTCGAGAAGCCTGTGAGCACTGCCTGGCTGTAAATATTTAAGTGAAGACGAAGTACGTTGTCCTAGGAGAGATCGTCCGAGGCACCATGCCTAGTATAGTTTGTGGTGACAAGAGCTACTGAATGTCTGGAGAAAGAAAATAAAGTGAAAAATGTATGAGCTTAAAATTAACTAAAATCAATTAAAATTAACTAAAAGTTATTATTATTTTGTTTTTATTTTTAAATTAGACTGACGTACAGTTGTCTCGAGAGAAGAAAAATTTTAGTTCATTCAACCGCGTGGCAGCCCTTTCCACAGTCTGCCATGGCTGCGATTCTTACGTGCGGCTGTTTTAAGCATTCTTCATTGCCAATAGCGTGCGGACGAAAATTCCCATTCCACGTTCCTGAGCCATGCAATCCTGCTGCGGCCTTTGCCATTTTCAATCGAAGATTTTACGAAGCTCAGTATTTACTGGTTTGTTTTCTTGATATTGTTTGAGTTAGTGTGTGCGTGCGTGTGCGTGCGTACGAGGTCGAAAGTATGTGTTTATGTGTATTGTGCAGGATTCATGCTTGGTTAGTGAACTCATTGTTTGATGATTAACCGAGAAATTGTTATCATCTGTGCGAAGTCGCTACCTTGCTTGACTTGAACTTATGTGTGCACGTGACAATTTGCAGCTTGTGTTTAGCAGGAGTTTGTTAAAGAGACCGACACACACTTGTAAAGTAACCGGTTACCGTAACGAACTGTAGCAGATGACGCTATTCTACTCTCAGGAGCGTTTGATAGCGCCGATCTGCCATTGCGATGAAACGTTGCATTTCGAACGCGAAGTTCTCAATCGAACGTCACCTGTCAGTAGGAAGATAAATTAATGTGGAAGAAATGGGGGCGCCCAATGCAAGTAGAGTAATTTGTAAAAAAACAATCACCATTTTCTAGATGCGCAGATGACGTATTTGATAATTCATTTGTGACTGTTAGGTCCTGTACAACGGGCATTTTGTTTTCCGGATTCAGATGGTGTGTTTGATCCTGTCTGTCTGTCCTTCTCATGCTTTCTCTCATTCCGCACATGATAAGACTTTTTGTCGCGTAATCATTTATTAATCCACCCGATAGGCTGGTTTTCGAGAAGTTGCTAAATATCTAATTAATGTATAGCTGAGAGGGGTGTGAATGTTAGTTAAATATTTAAGTGGCTCACGTAGCTGCTCTTCTCTTCACACGTAATCGCTAGAATTGACGACGAGAGTGTGTGAGAAATATACTGCTTGCTTTGGCTCGTGCGCGGGGGGGGGGGGGCTTATCACATGGTGCCTTCAACACAAAGGAGCGAGACAGGGGGTCACGTAGCTCTGGTCTGCAGTCCTCAACTAAGCCTGCATGACACAAAGCGATAAGAGCAAACCTCAAACACTAGCTTCAGTGTTCTTAGAATGTCCAGCTGATATGGTTTATGTAAGATTAGTCGTGTTTCGCATTATATTTTTCTTGTTTGAGGTCCACTGCTATTTGCGCTTTTAAATATCTTTCTCCCCCGTATTTCTGATTCTGAGATTAAAGTATTCTTAGGTGGATGGTACTTTTGATGGCATTTGTCGGAAACAACCTCTTGATCGGCAAGTGAACATGATATTTTAAAGGCAGGCTGGATAAAGTAGTATTAAAAATCGTATATCCTAGAGTAAATTTCATGGATTGCGAGAGGAGTGGAGTAATGTAGTTGGGAGACAGAGCTTCGTTGAGTGATTTGCGTGTGGTTGATGGCGTAATCACCTAGTTTGAAGTGGGCTGTGTGCGCTGAAGAGGACCAAAATATTTTCTGTGTGCGTGTGTGCAAGTAAATAAACTTGTGTATTTGTGTTTGCGTGTTTGTGTGTGCGTGTGTGTGTTTGTGGCACAACTTTGATGTGTAAGGAAGTGGCTGGAGTCGATGCAGTGAGATGCAGGACAATTGATAGGCTGTCTATTCTTTCTTGATGTGAGCATACGTGGGATTTACCGCGTTGCCATTACAGGTAAGCGCCAGTTTATTGTAGTTTGCGTTTGATAGCTTCGTATCAAAAATCTTTGTTTCTGCTGTTTCAGTGTTGTAAGCTCGGACCATGGGCAAGTCCGCTGCGGAGGTGTTTGAGTTGGTCTACCTGGTGCTCATCGGTGGGCTCATCCTACTGGGCAACGTTCTGGTCATCATGGCGTTCGCATTTGGCCCTCGTCGCTTGCGAACCTATACAAACTATTTCGTAGTGAATTTGGCCGTCTCTGATCTCATGGTTGGCTGCACTTCGGTACCTTTCTGGATTTGCGTTCGATTCGGTAGGTGACGGAATCTTGCGTCTGCGCGTTTCGAACGTTCGTGCGTTTCGAACGTTCGCGCGTTTCGAACGTGCGCAAGTGCGAAAAATTTATGCAGACCGCATTGTGAAGTTGTTTTCATACTGTGACCGCATGGTGCGAACGTGCTTTGCACTGCTTTTGTTTTGCCCACTTGCCTTTTCTGCAGCTGCCAATTCTCCTGCTGTACGCGCTCGAGTCTCGTGAGAACTAACACGTGCTGGTGCGTGGGTGCGTTAAACGTACATGGCCCGTAAGCTTGGTGCCGTTAACAGAGTTCTATAATCATTTTCAGCTTGCCATCTACAGCTCCCCGTGTATATATATATATTTTTGCCATAATTTGCAGATACTTACTATATGCTTAAATTTTCATCTCCAAGGTGTTTTAGGCGTTTTTATTTTAACAGCTGGTTTGTGAAATGGTAACTATCGTTTCCTTAGAGTAATTTTAGTCTTGGAGAAAGCCTGTTTGCACTAATGCAATTCGTTTCCTTAGAGTAATTTTAGTCTTGGAGAAAGCCTGTTTCCACTAATGTTTGACACCCAGGGATAGTTGGTTTTATTAAGTATCTATCTTACAAGGTTCGAAGTGGGGATGGAATCTCATGATATCTCACAATATCAGCGTTGTTGTTTTGTTTTTATTTGTTTTGCTCGAAGTGTGAATGGGTTGTTACTTTACCGAGCATTAATGAGGAAATAAAGACTTCTTGTTCTTGTTGTTGCGGTTGTTGTTGTTGTTGTTGTTGTTCATGCGCTTGGTCATTTTCTTTAGGCGTCGTGGACAGCAGCTCGTCCCAACTGAGCTACATGATATTCCTCGGCGTGGACATCATGTGTGGAACGACGTCCATCCTCTGCTTGACGGCAATCAGCCTAGAGCGCATGTTCGCCGTCAAATACCCGACCAGGCACCACAACCTCTCCAGTCGTCCCGTGGTCGTCTCCATCGCTCTGATCTGGATCTTCGGACTGGGCTTAGCCGCGTCGAAGTTCTTATTCGGAGTCAGCTTGGCGGGGGCCCGACGCTACACGGTATTCGTCTTCGTCCTCGCCTTTGCCGTCCCGCTGGTGGTCATCCTTGGGTCGTACGCGGCCATCTTTCACGGCGCCAAGTCGTTGATGACGTCGAATCCGCACGGCACCAAAGAGCTGCAGGTAGCCAAGACCATCTCGATCATCATCGGACTGTTCGTGGTGTGCTGGACGCCTTTCTTCGTCGTAAACATGCTCTTTCTGTTCTGCGACACTTACTGCCGACGTCTGCCTGTGTGGATGGCGTACGTAGCCAAGGCGCTGCACTATAGTAACAGCATGATGAATTTCTTTGTTTACGCCGTGAAGAGCCCGGATTTCCGAGCCACGTTCAAGGCTTTGGTGTTCAAGTGCGACGCCAGCACGGTGCGAGAGCGCCTGCGCACCATGTCCTACATCGGACTTAACCGTGCCAACCGCGCCTCGATGCTATCCACACGTAGCAGTGCTCTGATCGTCGATGGCAACCAGAATCAGCGTCATAGTAGCCGTGCCGACTCGTTCCGGAAAAGTCTTCTCTTGAAAGGAACCGATAGGCACATTCTCGAGAGCGGTAGCAGTTGCACCGATGAGAGTATGTTATCACGCGAGTATTTACTAGTGTTACCAAATTCCTTGCCTTCTGATGGTACGTTACAGGTGAAGCCAAATGTGTAGCATAAAGGAAGTCTGTTATTTTGGCGCTTGGGAACTTTTTCGTTCATAGTAGCAATTTTGGTATTCGGTCGTTGCAAGATATGCAAGTAAAATGAAACTGATAAATGATGATGAATTTCTAAAGAAAAGTTGCCTCATAATTTTATCGCGTTGAGATTTTCGAGCATGCGTCTCTAGGCAAATCTGCTATGGGGTATTTCAACGACGTTTCATGGTACCGTGCCTAAATGCTATACGTATTTGCCTTTCTGCCCCGGTATTCAATTAAACGATTGCATTCTCTCGTAGGTATGGTAGTAAACGTGTCCGTGAACCATTACAAATTTCTACTTGCGTTGCTTAAAAGTGTTGTTACGCGCTTTGCTGATACAGCGGTTCTTTCTTTTCTGTTGCTAGGTTGAAATCTAGCCTGTCGTGTTTGGTTTACCTTTGTTTCTTAATGGTTTGAATTGCCTCATAATATAACCGTCTGACGTTTTTGCTTTGTGAGCGTTGCTCGGATGAAGATCCGTTACGTTCGATTTGCGTTCGAATCGTCTCGATTCGTAATCTTCGAACGTCCATAATCACCGCGAATGTTTCGGTGCCCTCAGTACATGGGTATTCGGCTATCGCTTCAAATAACTAAGCGATTTTCTTGCGAGCACCGTTTTCCCATAGCATCAAGCAGTTACTGCATGGTGGTATTTTGTCGCTTGCATGTTATGCCGTTCAAGTAAACTGCGAGCTCAATCTGAACATATCCAAAATTTTAGCTGTGGCTCTGTGTAGTTAGACGAAGAAAGTAAAGGGAATTTGTGTTCTATTATAGTGTGCAATATTTTAAGGGATTTTGTTTACATAAATCCTAGTTGAATGGTTTCAAAGAATGGACGTGTTTTGTTAATAATAGACAAATGCGAAAACTCTTCTTGTTTTTGTTACTATATTATTTTACCCCAAATTTTTAAAGACGTATTGAAATGCAACTTTTTTTTTTCAAAAATAAGTGCTCAATTTATATACATTGATAGAATAAATATCTGATCAACTTAGACAATTAGTATGAAACTAGAATCGGGTAAACTGAAGCCGGAAAAGAACTAATTTTTGTTACGCACTTGTAACGTGCTTATGCATTTGTAATATGCATTATGTCTACACGTGCATTTATTTTGTTCTTTTTTCCCCGTGAAGTCTGGGTTGGGTGAACCTTAGCCGTAGGGTTGTAGACGGCATTTGCCACTTTGGCTGGGCGCCTTGCTCGTTGATCCGTTCGTTCGAGTGTCCCCACTCCAATAATTAATGAGGTCCTGCGATTTGACACTGGGTCGGTCGTATTCTTTTCTTTGCTACTGCCAAATCGCCAAGTCCTCGACGCTTCGTACATGTTATCTAGCCATTACAGGGCATCCACCTCTTTCCTTCCCACGAACACGGCTTCTACTGGAAACCCTAATCTTGACCGCCATTTTCAACAGCATAGCCATACAGAGAGCTTTCGTTGAAGAATTTTCACAGTCGCAGTTTCTGCAAATTGCCCAGTACGCCCAGTTTTCCTTCAAGACTGTCTTCCCTACACTACGCTCTACTGACACTAAATTTCTGAATAAGAAGTGGCATCCTCGATCTTTCGCTCCCCATTTAATGCGTAGTCAATTTAATCCTCAAAACCACACTTCAGTTTAAAATAGCAGCATTGTTACTTGGCTTCCTATCTTTGATTCCCATTTATTACACATCAAGTGTAAACTTCATGTAACTTAACAAAGCACTATTTAGGAAATAAAGATTAAATGTTGTCCTTATTGTTGTTGCTACCACTTTCCCCTATGAGATGACAACAGGACTTGACCTGGCATTTTGCCAGGACAGTCATTCTGTGCTGTATATCGTTTTCATTTTAAATAAGGTGAGTGGTGATTAGTGCATCGAGCTAGTACGTCAGCTCGCGTAACGCTGCTACTATGCACTAAGTGAGTGCGAGATTTTATAAGTATCATTTTGGTTTTAAAGGCTCAGTCGCTTCAGCAATAGGTGTTCGCGGTTGAAGGCTCGAGCTTGATTGCTGTCGTCGCAGAAGTATGAGTAGACTGTCAGTGTTGCAATTCGATCGTCTGATATTATAGTCTGAGTATAGCTCCAGGTTATGGTTGTTCATAGATAAGGGTTACAGCATTCTGCTCCAAGCCAGACAAGTCTTGCTCTATTGGCCTGCTGAGAGTCACATCATCTTCAGGTCATTTGAATCATGATCGCGTACAGTACGAGAACCTGGCACTTCAGCATTGGGTAAGGTACGCAGCTACCGTCGATTCACCTCAATGCAGATCCGAAACTGGTGCATACGGTCGTCCAGCCCGGATTTTGTGGTTGCTCTAGAAGCCCTGCAGGAGGCCCCACACCCCACACGAGTGCCAAGCTTCGGTAACGACATGCGCAGATTCCACAGCACAACTCCCGGAAAAGGATCCGTTAGTGTCCCAGCAGTTTGCTCTACGCGGCAACCTCAGCCAACCCCTTGGCTATCAGGAAATCGAGGGACGCGTCGTCTCCTATCACATGTCAACGATGTCAGCATCCATCTCGCGTAGCCAGCTCCTCTGCTCCTTGGTGTAATCATCCTGTAAGTTAAATCTCCCATTTGAGTCATTGGTTGAACCCCGAGCAAGATCAACAATTTCTTAGTTAAAAATAATCTTTTCAAGTACAAACACTATGTTAGTAAGTTACATGTTTCATAGTCAATATACTGCACGCGCACCCTAACATCCTACGGCTACGGCTTTCTTAGTACAACCACTCGAAATCGTGTGACTTTTTCACTCATCAACATCGGCCATGCAACTGTGTGAAGATATGCTCGATCACAACAAGAATGATCTTCTCTGCCTTACATATAATACAACTGACTATAGACTATAACAAAAGATAGCTAATCTACTAAGACGCCAAATTAGGCAAGCATTAACCATGACGCTTTAAATAAATTCATAGTGACAGCAAAAGTCGAACGTAGCACTGCAAATAATTGACGCGAATCAGAAAAGAAAGAAAGACAGAAGAAGTTACATTATCATAAACATTAGCCTGGCCTTCATAACAGAGTTCTGTAGTTATGTATGTTTATCATGTTGCTGTCCAGTCTGAGCTCACGGTGCACAAGCGCAAAAACAAAAAACAAAATAAAATAAAATGGAAAATCTTTTCTCTTCGAATGCGCAATACAGCGCAATACAGCGCAAAACAAATCGCCGAAGATGCAAAACAGACCTCTGGTTTAAAAAAAAAAAAACTTCAATACAACTCTACATAGCAAAACTGAAGTCTTAAGCTGGCATTCAATGCATACCAGTACTTTCGAATAGCCACACCGCACAGTCAGCGATGAAAAATGAGCGGGAGGCATCTCATCTGCTATAGCATAACGACTCTACACTACAAAAAGCTGAAGATACGTACGAGAGGATGTTATCACACCAGGTCCGATAAAGAAACTTTTGAAAAGTTATTCAGATCGTGCAATACTTCTACACCCGTCAAATAACAAGAGATCTCCAAATAAGCAGATCAAGCCGCCGAGCACACATGCGCAGTACGAAGTTTAAGAAAAATGCGTAACATATGGGCACGTGACTTCTAAGCAAAATGGCTGCATCACCACGGCAAGAAGACCACATGCACGATGTGCGCATGCGCAGACAGTTCGACACGGAGAATCGATCAAAATAGAGAAACGCATCAACTGATGACATGCAAGAGTAACGAACTTAACCGGCAGTACTAAAATGAGGACTTTTTAAAAAGACTCTCAATGCCGTGGAGAAACGACATCGAAGATCTAATCCTTAACATAACAATGCAGACGCCGGTAGGCTTTCAAGTTGGGAAGCTCTGCTTTCAAGGTTAGCATTTGCGACCCCGATAACAGAGTGGGTTGTGGATGGTCAATTAAACCATACGCAATAAATTGAATGCACGTCCGGTATACTTACAGGGTTGCTACCTTAAGCTTGAGCCAGACCCAGAATCATGACTACGAATGCAGACCAACACTACCCTGGTCCCAAGAGATATCAGCTACTCGGACGGTCACAGACAGATGGCAGGTATCGCGCAGGAAAAGGCTGATGGAAGGTTTGGGAGGGCAGGTCCCAGGAGTGGTGGAACTCATAATACTTTCTTCCAAACTACTTTAAGCAAATATAATACTTACTCCAGCTTTACTTGGCTTGCACCAAAACAAAGCAGCTTCCAACGAATGTCAAAGAACAGGTCTTTTCAAGATTTTTCCAGATCCAGTAAACATACTTTATTGGCAATTAACTCTGATCCGATAAACTAAACGTTCTATCAGTTGCACCTACGTTCACCATGGACGCATGCTACGACGTATCAATAATCCAGCATCAGCTACTAACCACCACCAACACAATGGTCGGTGACATAGTATCAGAGAGGATGCGATGGTTCAGCGCGTCTGCGACCTAACGATCTAGATACCAACAGATGAAGTTTACATGTCGAAGACCGAAAAAAAAAAAAAAAGAAAAGCACATATCACGGCCCGGATGATAATCTAAAAGTTTTATTCCCGGGAAAAAATTACCTGCATGGCACCCGGTTTCACCTGTGCATCGGCCTCACTGGTGACCAAGCTAAGTAAGGTGGTGGGAGTAAGGAGTGGCAGTGGGGTGGACAAGACAGTGAGACGTGCACTACTGACTGCTATGGGTTGCGTAGGTCAGTAGTGCAGGGAACGGCCAAAGGATGAGGCCATCATTGAAATGAAGCGACGATTCGCCGATCGCAACTCAACTTAAAATGGCAGCCAGCTATAAGCCATGAAATATCGAAAGCTAATGACATATTTGACATAAGAAGGAAAATAGGAAAAACTGCGAAACAATGATCACAGTTGCAACAAACCAAACATGTACTAATTCACATAAATTTCCATAAACAATTACTAAAGTTAAGGCTGCAACTTTCTCACAGCTTTGGTAAACAACGCATTCTGTATTGTCACGCTAGACAATGCTCATACAAGACAGTGATCTACTCCGAAGAGCGCGCACCTACAATACTCAGTACTTCTATTAAAAGGAGAGAAATACCAAGAACTAGCTCTCTAGCAAGTACAAACCAATCTGAAGACAGCGAAGAAAAAATCTAGGCTACCATAACGACAGGCCATGGAATCCACAGGTAGTATAAACAACTGATAACCAAGCACGTTCAAAAACAAGCTATCCGGACATTCTCTGAGCAGAAATGAACTGGTGGAACAGCAACATATGTAAAGCAAAATGAGAGTAATATACGACAAGAAAGTCGCACACGGACGATTACATACAGGTGCGCATGTGAGTCAGATCCGGCCATACTGCCGCCATTCGGACGTAACCTGACGTCACAGTCACAAATTCAGACGCGGAATATGATCTATTCGAGTATACTGTCGCAATACAAACAGAGCATACAAAAAAAACTGACTCCGCATTTGCTATAAACAACTATAATTCATCAGCATCCAGCCAGGTGGCAAGGCCATAATTAACCGGTTGCCAAGCACGCGGAATAGGGAGCCAGCACCATGCGCATCATAAAGCCATCTTGAACAGGGAAAAAAAATAATAGAATTCTCGTCATTATTGGTTGTTGCGTCTCAACAACCTAAATTCAATGAGCCTTGGGTTCTTGAAAACGGAAATTTTTGCGACGTTGCTTGCGATATTCTTCACTATCATCCGCTTGAAACATCACAGAGCAGAATCGGCGTGGCCAGCCTTTTTCTGACCTCCCTGAAAGAAAATACAATCATGGCAGATGCTGACATACCTGGCATGCTGGGAGTAACAAAACAGTAAGCCCATATGAATTGCGTCTACGCTTACCAGCGTTCCGAAAATGAATGAAACAGAAAGAAGACGCACTGACAAACAATACCAGCACTTTGGGCATTATTGATGAAATCTGCTGTTCAAGTCTCACAACAACAACTCTATACGGATCCCATATATATATATAAACAACTACATCAACAAATAAAATTGGCTACACATACATTCTTACATACATATTCTTATACATTAAAACACAGACACACAGACACACTTAAACAGACAGACCGACAGAGAGACAGACAGACGCATACGCACACACCACACACACACTAACACACACACACACA
>QQSS02229603.1:0-10333 GCA_003687565.2 Craspedacusta sowerbii | reverse complement strand
TAATAATAATAATAATAATAATAATAATAATAATAATAATAATAATAATAATAATAATAATAATAATAATATTAGTAGTAGTAGTAGTAGCAGTAGAAGTAGCATTTTTTTTTTAGAAAAATGTATATTTTTTCATTTTGTTACGACTCATTCGATAGACCTTGGCACCACTCACTATTCTAGGCATAGCGGCTTGAAAGGTTTCCTCGTGAACATCTCAGTGCTTTAAACTTTTAGAGCCTTGCAGTGCTCACGTCACCTCTCACACTTCTACGACTTGTCTAGTTCATTCGTAATTACTGGTGAAATTACGCCGTTGTGCGTGTATTTATTTTAGTCTTTTTCAATCGTATGTATCTTACGGGTGCCTAGTCTCGGGTTTTGCGAGTCCAAGTAGCTTGTGGAGGCTGAGTCAGATTCAAAAACGAGCTATCAGGGTGATGAACGTTTCCGATTTCCATGAACCTGCATCGCCTTTATTTGCGCGAATGGATATTCTAAAACTGCAAGATCTGATAGAGTTAAACAGAGCTCTTTTTGTGCACGATTGGAACTCTGGCGAAGTACCCTCTGCTATAAACCTCTCTTTCGGTATAATAATTCCTGGACCACTAGGTACAAGGTTGGTGGAAACTTGGATTTACCCAACGTTCATACTGTGAAATACGGCATTAGGTCGCTCAGATACGCGGGCCCCACGTTGTTCAACAATATCCTAAATCTGACAATAGATCTAAAATCCTATGAAGTACTATTTAAGAGACACTTATCTGCCCTCCTCCAAGCCAAGTACTGAAATAATGCTCAGGAACCTCGAAAACACGCTAAATGCACGGTGGAACAAATATTCACAAGGTATTACTAAGAAGCAAATGAAGCGGAAGAAAAATGACCAAGTAAATACATAAAGTATAAATGCTTATGCTTATATATCAAAAAGAAATTCGAAAAGAAATTAAATCTCAGACTTGCCGAGATGCAAGGGATCGTGTTGAGCATGTGGCGTATATGGATCCCTATTTTCTGCACCAATTCTGCCGAAATGTAAGTCTAGGGTCACGTCAACTTAAACGAGTGCGCAATTTTGCCTAGATTTGGTATGTCCGGCTATTGCGAATCGACGCACAATGTGGTCCGAGTTTTTGTTTACTGCAAGACCTCTAGCGGCCCGACTTGAATTACTGGTTGCGAACTGACAAGTTGATGGGGTAGATCAGTTGGACGATGAAGCGTGTTTTACAATAAATTGTTGACCTCCTTGTGCCTCATTGGCAAGTATCAACTTGTGTAAGTTTCGAGGAGTCTAAAGAAGCGGCCAGTTGCCACTCGTTATGAGATGAGATGTAGATTGGGAAGGAAGAGTGATTGAGTCGACGGGCGAATAATCAGTCTCGTGTTCAATGTATTGCCATGTAGATATATTTCTTTCGATATTATTTATTTCGTCTTGACTTGAACTGTGACGCCCCGCGCATGATTTATATTTCCAGCTATCAGATAGCTGTCTTATTTGCTCTCTGGAAACATACCCACTGACGATCCATTTTTTGCTCAACTCTCCCGTAGAAATTACATCTTCTTCCACTGCCATATATGAGTGATGTTTTTCTTCTTTTAACTCTTATAGTTTTAATCTTAATAATTGTCCCAGATCATTTACTATTCCGTGTTCGACGTTCAGGTTGGCGTACTTGTTTCGGGTTCGTTAGCCTGATCTTAAGATCATTGTTGGTGTGCGTTGGCTT
The DNA here is from genome assembly GCA_003687565.2 of Craspedacusta sowerbii. Classification (NCBI taxonomy): domain Eukaryota; kingdom Metazoa; phylum Cnidaria; class Hydrozoa; order Limnomedusae; family Olindiidae; genus Craspedacusta; species Craspedacusta sowerbii. The sequence goes on along the minus strand of QQSS02229603.1, from coordinate 8,588 downwards.
ATTCTACATTGTCTTTTATTTGCTTCCTTGGGCCTTGTTTCATCAACGTTCAAGATTAGTAATCCCGTTAAGCTTGGTATCAAAAGTGCTGCGCGGAAGCCAATTTTTTAGTTCGACGTTAGTCATCTCCTTGCATTGTTATTAATAGTGGCTAGCAGTTACAGTTCAGTTGTCTCTTGAAATCAAGTTTTGTTTGTATGTACTGAGTCCCCTCGATTGTTTCGCATTCCAACCGATGCCCTTTACGGATCCAATAACGTCTGACGATTTGTCTGGACTTTAAGGAACGTGAGGATTTAAGGAAATGAGTCATGACGAGGCTAGCCATGATAATAATGGCTGGTGTTACGTGCTGATTGCATGCTTCGTGAAGTTAGCTTAATTTTGATCAGGTTTTAAGCTTGGCCCAGAAAGTCTAGAGCGAAACGCGCATTGTTTTGTAGAGCGAGCTCTTTGTTCTAGTCGAAGTGTGACAGTGTCTAAACCCTACTCGCAAAACGTCTCGAACTTGAAGCATATTTATGGCAGATGCTGGCCACTTCTTTGGTCGTGTTTGACATGGCTTTTATCTAACCCTAGCTAGTTTCACTAACTTAAACTAAGCGTATTGAAAGTTTCTTTAGGCCTCAACTGATAGGAGCTTGTTGTCTACGGAATTCATATTTTATTTTCGAAGAGATTCTAGGCATTGCGAAGTTTTGTTTGTGATTGCCCAACGCTGTTCTCGGGGATTCGCAGGTGGGCGAACCTTTTCGGCTTGTATGCCACTAATCGTCGGATGTTTTGCCGGTGCTCGGCGGCTCTGGATTCGAACGGGGTTCGGCAATTTATTAATTAATGCTGATTTCTAAACACCTTATCCTTGATCTCAGAGTTTGCTAATGGCTGCCCTCGGTTCTTGTGGATTTGGATTTCTTGAATCTAGCTTCGGTCGTTAGGTGGTGCAATTTTTCTGATACAAATGTAAGTTAAGTCTGGACTACAAAGCTTTATCCTCATTTAAAGTTTTTACGACTATTTTGATACAGCAAATGTGCAGCTTATCCAAACGTGACGTAATCACCCAGCCCACTTGTTCCGATTAAGTTACTCCTATGTTACTTGCTATCATGTAATGAGATGCGTATAGACCTGTGTTTCGATGGGCAAGGACATGGGTTTTTAAGACCCTTTTATGCGTAGTGAATTTATTTATTGATAAATGTCATCCTAATGAACTTCGGCTTCTACTTCCCTGTCCAATTTTGAAGTTTTAGTACCTGCATGCAGCTATCTAAAGAATAAGTGTGCATCTTTGCCTGTTTGTTTCTGTGTTGCTTCCATTGTTTGTTTTTTTAACAGTTTTTGCATTAAGAAGTTGAATTTATGTTTTTAGCCTTGCTCTTGTGAAATAGATACCCGTGCTTGGTAGAGAGCACATAATTTCATAAATTTAGTGGCTTTTATGACATTGCCTCTGTCTTGTACATCAGTCATGTATTGTTTCAAAGGCTTATCAGTGAGAGCGTTTGTCCTGTAGCAGTGCGAGTGCCATGCAAGTCGACTTTGACCTGGAAACGCTATGCTCTAATTTAATTGATAGCGAAAACAATAAAATAGTTCTCTATGGTAGTTCGCGGTCTGAGCCCCTTCCAATGTTATGGAAATCTATTTATTTAATGAATTTACATATGCTGAGTTTTAAGTTTGCAACTTTAAATTTGCCTGATGAATACGTAAAAGTTAAATAGAGTTTAGATGCTTTGCAAGAAATTCCATCTGATGTTTGATTGCCATGTGAAATTGAGTACCTACTGTGAATGACTCAATTGCAAGCCTGGGTTTATTCCATTATTCAAACTATCATTATTAAAGTTATTTAACTTTTTCTTTCCTATGCTTTATGCTAGTTCTTTAATATAATTTATATCCATTTGCTACATGCCCAGCATACTAAAAGCAAGCAGAAGTTACAGTAGTAGTCGTAGCAGCAGCAGCAGCAGCAGCAGCAGCAGCAGTAGTACATTTCTTTATACTTGGTAGTAACACAAAAGTAACAAAATGAAACGCGCAAATTTAGCTTGCAAATATAAAGAGCTAATTACACCGAGATATCAATACAATAAAAACGTGACCTACCTCATCAAACTTAAAACATCAAAGTAATCAGTAAAAATAACGGCTTACAATGAGGTTGTGACTTAAGAGCGGTGTTTGCAAACATTACACAGGCACCTAGATCCGTTCAAACTTTATGTTTAACTTGAAGAGCCTTTCATTAGCACTAGACTTGATATGTTCTGGTAGAACGTTCCAGATTCTCAGACCTAAGGACCTGAAAGTTCTTGTACCAAATGCAACTTGGTTGGGTTTCAGTACGGCCAAGTTTAGTGGGCATCTTGTTGAATGTCTGTTTTTTGGCAACTGAACGACTTCTTTTATGGGGCATGGATTCAAGTTGTTCATGGTTTTTAACACTTCTATGCAGAGAACTCGCGATTTTCTTGCTCCCATTGAGCACCCACCTTCCCATATTTTGACAGCAGTTGGGCGTAGCTGTCTGTGTAGTTATCATAGGCGAAAATAAGAGCTCGTTCGTGAATTTTTACGATTTTTCTTGGCGACAGCGCAGAGGAAGACTGCCATACTAGACGACAGTAGTTGAAGTTTGCCTATGTATAGCTTTCAACTAACTCCTTTGATTGGTGTGTAAAGTTGGACTTGAGTCTAGTAAGTGTGTTTAATTGAGCAGCAGCTTTCTTACATATCTCACTAATGTGCAAATCAAATGGCATTCTGCATTCATATCCCAAGAAGCGTAATCCCAGTTTTCTGAATAAACCTCTTTGTTTCACATGCTCAAGGTTTTGTCAGCAGTGTCGACTTTGCTTTTTGTGAGAAAAAGTGCTTGAAACTTCTCAGGGTGTGCAATCATGTCATTCGATGTTAGCCAGTTAACTGTAATCCTTGATTCTTCCCCACAGATATTTATCAAATTTGTGATATCTATGGCATATGCTGATATCACAGAGCCCTGAGCTACACCAGACAAAATAACTTGGTATTTACTATATGTGTTGTTTATAAATATATTCTGTTTGCGTTCCTTTAGGTGTAGAGTAAATGTAATACAGAGTAAATGTAGGCGAGGGATTCTAAATCAACTCGGTATGGTGCAAGCTTGGCTATCAATAGATCATGGGCTATACAATCAAATTCTTTAGACAAAGCTATTAAAACGACATCAACTATGATATCTTTTCTATTCCTCTATCAACCTAAGTAAAGCATATTGAGAGCTGTACCCTTACCTATATGCTGAATGAAAAACCGATAGAGATTTATCAACAAGCAGAGCAATTTGCCGCTTTAAGGCTTTCTCTTAAACTTTGGAGATTTTGTTAGGATGCTTCCAGGCCTGTAGTTTTTTACTTGTATGCGGTCATCTCCTTTGTACAGAGGGGCTCGCAGCGGCTCTCTTCGCACGGTTTGGGAACCTGCCTTCAGTAATGCTTGTATTTATTGCTTTTGTGGGTGGTGCATCTAAGACATTTAGCTCTGGAGTAAGCTGGTCTGCTCTTGTTGACTTATTTATTTAAGTCTAGAGTCGGAAGTAACTTATTTATCTTCTCTACTAAAATTTGTCGGAATTTTAGGCTAATGCCCCTGGCCTGGCTTGATTTGTTATTGTAATTATGCTCGGGTGATCTCTGTAGAGGTGAAGAATATGTTTTATGAGCTCGTAAGGATCATTCAATGGGAAGTCTACGTAACTGTCAAAGGGTTTGCGGGCAAAGCTCTTCTGTACTATGTTTATGTAGTGGTTGTTAAAGACCTCTGTGATTTCCTTAGCGTTAGTGATAAGCTTTTCTTAGTCAACTAGCGTAATCTCTTTGATGATGTTGCTGCATTTGTTTCTAACATACAGTTTAATCAAGGTCCAGAACTTTTTATTTGTCATCATGGGTCAACTTTTTATTTTCTGTTGCTTTCTGAAAAGTTTGGTTAATTGCTCTCCTTTTTAATGCACATTTGATTTCAAGGCATTTGTTTCTTATCTTCTTTTACTAAGAGAATGACAAAAAATCTACGTTTGTAACAAATAGTTTTGATGTCTACTGGCCAAGAAGCCACAAAGTTCTGATTTTCCATTGGGTATCAGAAAGCTGTGAATTTTTTGGGGTTTGAGACCTCATTTTAGGAAGCATCTGTACACTAGTACACTTATAACATGATAAAGGTGGATTCTCCTTTGTTCTGCAAATGATTCATCTGACGTTATTACGAGCGCTCCACATTGGCTTGGTTGATTAAGCAATTTTGCAAATTTATTTCATATGATTTGATTACAACCTTTCCACATTAGCCTGTTTGATTGAACAGTTTTGCTAAAGCTTATTGAACAAAAAAGTAAACCTAATATTTTGACAAAGCAAATATAAGGATGATCACTCACAGATTTCAAAGAATCAAGCTTTGAGTTTCTTCTAGAACTTTTACGGCCAACTTCTTTTCAACACTGTCGCTAAGTATTTTAGCATTTCAACAGCTAAAAACTGGTACGTTTTCATTGCTGCATCTTGTCTTTAAGTCTGCAGTACCTTCCAGAGATTTCATTGATTACAGTGCATTAGGAGTTCGAAATCAGTTTTACCTAAGTAATAAACCGAGTACCAGACGCAAATATATAGATATAATTTAATGCTGTGTTTCTGCTAATTCAAATCTTCCAAAAAATATCCTCATAGTTTACAGCAGTTTCATCCATAATGGCTCTGGGAGCTAGGATTGCTACGCTAAGCCTGATTTAATAGTCACTTATATAGGCCCTATGTGGTCAAAGTTTTAGTAGAATGCATGCCATAGATTCTATGAGATTACCAAACATTTTGCCAAACAAGTTGAAAATGTAATTTTTTGAATTAACTGAAGAAAATTTAGTTGGTGTTGATTTTATTACATGAGCACTGGCAAATGCTATGAATTTCTTTGTACGCATTTTTGATTTGGTCGTGAACTTTTAGCTTTAAAATAAACTAAAAGCCTTCTTTAAAAGCACTGGAATGATTGAAAGAATGTTTTTTTCTTTTGCTATCGGTCATTAAGTAGCATCGTGTAAGTTTTACAGTTATTTCTTAGTAGTTTACTAATAGTTATGTCTGCAGGCCAAAATTGATAATATATCAAAATTTCTTGTTTTAAAAGTTGTAAAGAAGTTGAGAATTTTGCTGCTATTTTGAGCTAGTATGAGCTGATGGTTATCTTTAGCTTATCTTTCATAGTGCTTCTCATGTTTGTCATGTTTTGCATTTCCGTTTTCATTTTGCAACTCCTTCCATTTTGGATGATGATGGTGTAACTTGGGATTTTGGGGCCTTGAGGCATCAAGCTGAGCTAGTCTCGCCAAATTTTTCTTCAATATTGTGATCATGCTGATGACAATGTGGAAATGCCCCTTAGATTTTTGTCTCAAGCCAAGTCGAACAATTTCTGGCTTGCCAATACCCCTGAAGTCCTCACTAACAGCATTCTTCAAAGGTTCTAAACTGCCATAGCCGTTGCAAGCCAATTCGAACAGTTATTAAAGAAAATAGTTCAGTTTTGAATTCTCCTTTTTTCCTGGAGAGCTTGTTTTATGGAACTCACTTTGCTATTGCAGTGGGTGCTCACTCTAAAGATTTTTGTGTGGCATCTGGGGTTGCAAAGATGTTGAAAATTCATGTCAAACATGCTTTAAATGAAAAATTAAAATATCTGATTTTTTAACTTCAAACTTGGCACACTCTCCAGAAAAATAATGAATGTTTGCAGTTGATTGATTGATGATGATGATTATGATTATGGTCATTATCATCATTATCATCGTTATCATTGGGATGGTTGATGAAGCTTGTGTCTCCAGTTATGCTTCTGGAACTGAAATAAAATACAGCTATAATGGAGTCCTATTCAGAAGTTCTTGTTATCTATGTCATTATAATTTTGGAAATACGATAAGAATTTATCAAGGTTGTGCAAGGAACTTGAGATATCTAACATATCTTTTTTGTTTCGGATGCTCTTATGGACAAACTTATTGCATCCAATTTTATCAGTTACTAAAATGTTTAGGAACTTTTTAGGAAAAGGTTTTGAGTAAGCTTTCAGTGTTTCCTAATTAGTTGAGAATTTCCAATTTGTTAACATTGAATGGAATGAACTTCCGGTGGGCTGTAACCAAATAACAGCTTATTTTATTGGACTTGTCATGCAAAAACTCGCAATTGTTGAACCATTTTAAGATATTGTCTTGAGATCTTGTTGCCTAGTCTATTCACACATGGCAACCACTTGCAAATCACGTCTGAAATCTTTCAAAATTTAGTCATCAAAGCATGCACGCAAGTTGTCGTTCGAATCTTTTACAGCTTGGAAGAAGAAGTAGCTACTCTAAAGCCTCATTGCCTAATAAAGGGCATATGATAAACATTTCTTGATTTGTTCAAAGTTGTTAAAAGCTTGTTCACATTGCACTTGCTATGGCTTTTAAATATGATCAAAAAAAGGTGACTGATTCATTCATATAAGATAGCTAAAGAATACGGTTTGCTAGTTTTGATCGAGCCCAGACTATTTTTATTGGCTTGAAGCAGACATTTTATATCCATGAAAAGAGCAGACATGTTACAGGATGTCTTAGGTAGAGTTTAGGCATTAAGATTTTTGCACAGCTTCCTCGAGTTGATTGTGAGTTTATTGAGTCCTATAATCAATTTGAGAGCACTGTTTTTGTTTTGACAAAAAGGTGGGACTCAATGGTTTTACCCTGGTCTATTGTGTCACAGCTCCATAATATACGCTTAAGCATGTCACTGTTTTTTTTAGTGATGAAAAATTACTTGTTGACTCTCCATCAGCATCATTCTGTGTCATTGTGCATTCCATTTATATTTCCTTGGTGAGGCACGATTCATTTCCGCATTTGCTCCTTGCTTTATGATTTTAAGGTTTTTGGTATAGGTTCAATTTATGTTAGTAATTCATAATCTTGTGTTAGTGCTTCTATTGACTAGCCTGTAATTATGGATTCTATTGCAGTTTCAGTGCCACTCCCGCCTAAGCCTGATGTCATATCCGGTTTCTTGTCGAAAAGAGGCTCATCGTTTAGACAGAATTTGAAAATGGTAAGAACTGGTTATGCTGAACCGTAGACTTGTTTACATGTACTCTGGGAAATGTTCCCTAAAGTTTCTCTTGCCCGCATATGCTTGCAAGCTCGCCTGACCGGCTCTGTTCAGTATCGTAAACCCCGTGATCCATGCTCCGTTATATTTTGTTTTGTTCCTTGCACTCAGAACCTGCTAGCAGAGCACAATTGCGTATGCTCGCATCTTATATAGAAGCTTGCTCCTGCATTACCTTTATTTTGTTACATTGGTCTGTTGTAGTTGCTTGTTATGGCGCAATTAGGACTTGTTCTAAGGTTCTCATAATGCAAAAGGGACCTCGAAGGTAAAAGGGAGCTGTGTTCCGCACTTATCAGTACATAAGAGACCTGATAAAGCGGGTGCAACACCTTGTTTTCGAAAGTTTTTTATTTTTATTTTTTTACAGAGTTTTAAGCTTGGGATAACTATATCCACATAGCTTCTGATGTTTTGCCTGCGTTACTATACCTGATGCCATCGAGTAGGCGTGCAGGGTTAAATATTGTATCCCTTACGCTTGCTTTAGGGGGACAAAACTGCCCTAGAGAAGCAAGCGTTTCAAAGATCCTCCACGGTTAGCGCTGGTACCGGCAGTGCTTTTGCTAAACTTCGGGGATCAGACCGAGGTCCTAAGTCTCCTAGCAATGGGCGCAAGTATGTTGGTCGTTTTCTTTTCCGTTTCGCTTCAACTCTCGTGGGTTGTGTATGGGTATGTCACCAAGTGCGTTGCAGATTTCTTGGCTTAGGAGCACGCCTACTGGTGCTTTAGTATAGTACATATCCGTGTGCAGCCATTTTGTAATATCAGTTTCCGAGTTTGATGCAAGTAGCAATGTAATAGAATGTAATTTGTTGGCTGCCTGTATCTGGTCGTGTCTATCACCTTCTATGATGACTTGACTTGCTTGCGCGTTTTTGAAATTTAGGAGTTCGTCCGACGGATCTGATAAAAAGCTTACCGAAAGCCAGAGTGAACCTGAGATGCATACACTCAGTCTCACCCAGTGAGTTTTGTTTTAAGCTCGGGTTTGCTTCAGTTCAATTGTTACGTTTCTCGCTTGTGCTGCGCATCCTGTGTTGAAAGTGGGTCTTCAAGGTTTGCCAGAAGCGGACTTCTATAAAATCAATTATCGCTTGTATTGAGCTTGTATTGAGGGCAAAAGAGGCAGAAAAAATTGCTCTTGAATGGTAGTTGTGCATGAGCTGAACATTTCTTGGGTTGAGATGTCATCATTTCCTTGACCAGGCGCTACTACCTTGCATAAGATAAAGATCATGTTAACAATCTTGAACTTGCTAACCCTTTTATTTATTTTTTTGCGTTCAACATTACGCTATACATTACGATATATATATATATATATATATATATATATATATATATATATATATATATGTGTGTGTGTGTGTGTGTGTGTGTGT
>QQSS02229602.1:6464-21901 GCA_003687565.2 Craspedacusta sowerbii | reverse complement strand
ATCTATCTATCTATCTATCTATCTATCTATCTATCTATCTATCTATCTATCTATCTATCTATCTATTTATCGATCTATCCACTCATCCATCCATCCAAAATCCCATCCATCTATCGATCGATGCAACCAGCCTAGACCCTCACAACCATGACGCCAGTGCCACCTACGACCGTTGATCAAGTCACATGAATGGCAGGGGATAGACTCAGGTCACATTTTCGACGGCTAGAAATGTGTTCGCACTGCGTAGAAATAAGACACTGTTCACGAACTACGGCGTACAGCTCACATACGAGGCATACATGTGGGAAGAAAACGAGGGTGTCTACCATCAAAGCCAACACCTCGACCACCTGAAGAACACGCACGGCTTGCTAGCGAGGTCAAGGAACTCCGTTGATGAGTCCGAGACGTGTGGCAAGACCGAGATTAACGGCGGCGCATGGTCAAGCAGGAATCCAACGTATGTCGTCGGGAATCTTACGTACGTCGTCAAAAATTCAATTAATATTGCCAGGCATCAAACGAATGTCGTCGGGAATTCCACAATTGTCGTCGGGTATCCAACGAATATCGTCGAGAATCCAACGAAAATCGTCGGGAATCCAACGAATATCGTCAGGAATATAACGAATGCTTTCGGGAATCAATCTCTGCCGAGGGCGGCGAGCATCAATCCATGTCTCTGTCTTTCCATTATACCTTATCTCTATCATAGTTATGTATTTATCGACCTATGTACCTACTCTTCCTGACATTAAGGTGGCAAAAAACCATAGATGGACAAGATGGTACCTACCGAGACCAGACTGCTGCGACTGATTCTGCACTAGTGGAGCGAGAGAGTCCTCTTCGCTGCCATCGATGTCATTGATTTTCAGACCTCTCATCGAATTCAGGAGATCTCCGAAAACGTAGTAGCATTGTTCGGAAAACGTGATCTTGTTGACAGTGTGACGGATGAACCCGGCCTAGGACACAATAGTGCAAAACATACAGGTGAACGACGGAAAACGGGTGTAACTGGATCTCGCTTGAATAAAATACACACACACACGCGTATACACACACACACGCACACACACACGCAAACACACGCCTACACAAACACCCTCATCCTTGGACAGACAGATACACAGATAAACAGATAGCCATACAAACAGCTCTACAGACAGACAGACAGACAGACAGACAGACAGACAGACATACAGGCAGGCAGACAGACAGACAGACATAAGGCACGCAGACAGACGAAACAAACGCACACATATGCACGCAACATTACATAATTCAAAAGTACGCCACAGTACGAAAAGGAAAGCAAAGTAAGCCAACTGTAAACAATTACAAAGGAATAAAGTAACACGCATACGCACACGCACACACAAAAACAAAACTAATAAAGAAGCAAGCAAACAGTAAATCAAAGCAAACAACAACAAAAAAACAAATTGATAAAACAAACAAACAAATACAAAAAAAGGATAACGGGAAATAATCATGAGGCAAAAAAAAAAAATGTGTGAAACGAGCCGACATGAGAACTATGATTACCTTGAGAAGTTTCGATGCATACTTCCTCGCATCCCGCCGATCCTGAAACCCGTCCACGTGCGAGAATAGCCAGTCCACCAAGTCTGCCCCTAAGCAAGAAGCACAAGACCAGACTTGCCTCAGGTAAGTCAAATTTCGAACGCCTTTTAAATTCTAGGTTAAAAAACAGTAGTTTAATACGTGCACAAAAGGCGGTTTCAGTAGCAATAAAAAAAATAAAAATAAAAAAAAAACAAACGCAACATTTAAGTAACATTCGCCACATCATACAAAATAGGTTCAAAAATACAAGAGGCAATACATGCTGATTAAAACTAGTCATTCTAGTCCAGATGCATACGACTTTCATGATATGGTTCTTCTAGAAGGCCAGTGGCTTTTTTTTATCAAGCGAATAAATACAAGCTTTGAATAAATACACAAGCCCAAGCTCGGTTCTCCAAGCAAGCGAGATCGTAGCAGAGCCATGAACCCCGACCGAAGGGGAAAACCAAGCGCACCCTCCCCCCGTTTCTTTGCTTGAAGGCACGGTTCACTTATCAAGCAAACTTCAGCAGGCTTGCCATAAGAAAGGAGCATATGTCATCCTCCATACAGCTCCCGTGGTTCTTACGTCCAAGTCTAGTAAGATAGCGTATGTTCCAACCATCTATACTCCGTTGGTTACCAGAGAAAGGATGAACTCATCCCTTTCACCACACACTCGAAAACACAGATAAGTTAGGAAGAAATAGGACTAAAAAATCTATTATGTATAGATATAGATATGGTCAAATCTTCTACCGTATACACAGACATACCACGCATTCACTTTCCATAAACTTACCATACACATACCACACATACCATACACTACCATACAGACGCAGATAACGTAGGAAGATATCGGACAAGAAAAGCATTAACAAAATGCATGCAAAATTTCAATTCCAAGAATACAGGTCCTTATACAAGAAGTGCCTGACAAAAACGGTCAAGAACGGTCCGTGGGCAAATCGGAACGTTGAAGTCCACAGGTACACACAGGTCCACAGGTACACACAGGTCCGCCCAGCGCTAGCCCGCTCCGACGAGAAGCGAACATATTCATCAAGATGAATACCCATCCACGATACCTTTCCAACGCCGATTCGCTGATGATTTTAATAAAAAGCTTCTCCTGAACACGGCTTCTGATTTTTCACACAAAGGCAAGCAAATACCAAAATAAAATTTTACAAAATTGAAAGGCCTCACAGAAAAAAAAAAAAAATTCAGTCAAACAATGCGGTCTATCTGTCCATAACGAAAATCCAAAGAGGACAGCTGACCAAAAATAAAAAATTGACCAGCCCCCCCCCCCCCCCCAAAAAAAAATCAATGCAGGGAAACGATGCGCTACATCAATCCATAACAAAAATAGCCGATAACCCTATAAGGACAGCTGGCTAAAATAAAAAAATTTAAGAATTAAAAACCCACAAAAAAAAAAAAACAATGAACACAACCGATGCGGTCCATCATTCCATAACAAAAATACAAAAATCAATCAATGGTCATCAGTTCATAGCAAAAAATCACAAAAAAACAAAGCAAAAAAAAAAAAAACACGCACACACACACACATACACTTTGAGAAGGAACGAGGGCCCGATTTCATAGCAAGGGAATCGCTCTTACCGATAAACGCGTTGGGGATGGTGATCTTCAGCCACATCCGATCACGGATGGACAGACCAGAATCAGCTGCCGCCATCACCTTGACGACAGTAAGCATGTCCGTATCGACGGTCAGCTCGTAGCCGAGAGTGTCGCTATCCATGGCGTATCCTAACGCGAGGGAGAAGTGAGGGCATCCCCATCGTAAAGCATATCTCAAAGAGAGGCTAAACCATAAGCGACTGTAATGGGCAAAGGCCAAATTCACGAGAGACGCGCGGAAATGCAAGATTGCAAGTGAGGGCATCCCCATCGTAAAGCAGATCTCAAAGAGAGGCTAAACCATAAGCGACTGTAATGGGCAAAGGCCAAATTCACGAGAGACGCGCGGAAAAGCAAGATTAGAAGTCTGGGAGCTACGAAACAGAAGCTGCTGCCACAACTCACGAAAACAAAAACCACCAGCAACAACAGCTAATGACGAATAGATAACTACTGGCATAGTGTCAATAAATTAAGCACACGCTCGGTGGATCATGTTTTCTAGGGTAATAGACGGAAGCTTGCTAGCTGTTGCTATTACAAATTTACCAACACGAAATCAACTTACGGTCGGCTTCAGGGATCGAACTGGAAAGCGAAGAGCTCGTTGTAGAAGTCACCGTGCTCATAGACGGACTGCCAGCACCCTGGCGACCAAGTAAACCTCCCGAAGCTACAAGAACAACCATACATACATACATACATACATACATACATACATACATACATACATACATACATACATACATGCACGCGAGCTCGAGTGCTACGACAGTGATACAAGAACCGCTACATAAAAATAAAATAAAAACGCAATTAAAGAAAAATCTCAACCTCAGCAATCTCTATCAGACTCTATTCAGGTCGAGGCTCTGCATAAAAAGTAACTCTTGCGTTCTTCGTGCTTCCTTCTTTATAAAGCATTAGCACTAATGGATTATACTTCGTAGATTTTCTCATACTAGCGGGGGTGAAAATTTGCCACACTCCGAACAGCCACCCCTAAGTAAGAGATTTGCAGTGCTGGCTCGGAAGCTACACGGCATTAGTTCGAAACGGGTCGGGTAAGCCCTTGGCTACTTGCCTCCCAGCACCTTGCGCAACCACCAGGTATTAGACTGAGACCCACGCTCTAGACGCCCAAGGCTGCTCAGACTTATCGCGTCCGCCAAAAGCGTCCGCTAGTCCGATCCGATTACCCCGACGGCAGCAAAACAAAGGCGAGCGGATTAAACTTGAGGGGCTTACAAAGCCCCTCAAGCGGGGGAAAGGTTCCGCGAGAGACGAGACATCAAATGGTGTGGCACGCCGTTAGCAAGAGTGAGAACGCGATGCGAAATTAACTGCGTAATGCAACCTAGAGTGGCGTGAGGAAAAAAAAAGTGTGGATCAGAACTTCCTATTCTATATTTTGAAAGAGCATGTTCTCCACCTCCAGAGCATATTCCTCTACCTTTTAAAGCAAGTTCCCCTCCACCCTTCAAAGCAAGTTCCCATCCAGAGCATATTCCCTCCACCCTTCAAAGCAAGTTCCCCTCCGGAGCATATTCCCTCCACCCTTCAAAGCAAGTTCCCTTCTAGATCATGCTCCCCTCCACCCTTCAGAGCATGTTCCCCTCCAGAGAATATTCCCTCCACCCTTCAAGGCAAGTTTCCTCCAGAGCATGTTTCCTACAGAGCATCTTCCCCTCCACCCTTCAAAACAAGTTCCCTCCAGAGCGTTGATGAAAATGTTTCGTTCCCCAAGCGAGAGAACCTTCGCGCACAAACTGCGACAACTCGTGTTGCGCTCTTGCGAGAATACACGGGGGTGACCTGACCTCTTAAAGTTCAAACGCTTCTGCAGGTCATAAAGCGTTTTTCTCCTCTGCTCACTTTTCATTAAATTTGCCTTCAAGAAAAACGCTCACAGCCCCAAAGACTGTCTAAAGCCACAAACTGAAAACCTTTGGAAATTTATTCCTATGATTAAAAAAATAATAATTGACCGGGACTTAGCATGCTTAGTAACTACAAAAATTTCAAAAAAGGGTGCAATTTACAAAAATTAAAAAACGAACAAAATATAGAAAATTGCAAAAAATCAGAAGAACTACAACTATAAACAATAAAAACAAAATTACAAAATAATATAATAGTTGCAGCAGAAGCAAACGATCCTGCAGAGGAGCTTGATTTTGCCTTCAGGAAAATGTTCAGGGCAGGCAGACGCTTGTCTATAAGATCGGTAAAAGCGACGAAGAAAGCAAATACACGGACAGACAGATGGAGGCAAAGGACCACAAAAATGTCCAACGTACCTCTAACTGCTTGCGAATGCTGAAGCCACGCAGCAGGATCGATGGGACGCACGGTCTCGTCTGAAACAAGAAAGCGATCGCACTCAGCACATTAGAAACGAGGTACCAAAACAAAACGTGAACAAACATAATACACTTAACCACACACGCCCGCACACATACATACACAAACCACTATATATATATCGATAGATAGATGATAGATAGATAGATAGATAGATAGACAGACAGATAGATAGATAAATAGATAGATAGATAGATAGATAGATAGATAGATAGATAGATAGATAGATAGATAGATAGATAGATAGATGCAGGAATGGATGGATGCATGGATGGATGGACAGATAGATAGATAGATAGATAGATAGATAGATGGATGGAGGGATGGATGGATGGATGGATGGATGGATGGATGGATGAATAGATGGATGGATGGATGGATGGATAGTGATAGATTACCCACAACACGCACGTATAAGCCACTTGGATAAACAATCATCTTACAGACAAACAAAAATGAGCGAACAAACAGGTTCGGGAAAAGCTCGGTTTTAAGACACGTCTTAGAACCATTGATTCTGTAAATAAAATTTATCCGATAGCTTTCCACGTGTTCGAATGGTCCGCCGGAAATTTCAAAAAATGGCTAAAAAAAAAATTTAAAAACCGGCAGAAAAACAGAGAGGGACGACAACAGAAAAGAAAGAAAATGAATAAAAATGTTCATAACATCAGTGAGTACTTTGCTAGCAAAACACTTACTTTGCGGAATAGTGAAGTATCCCTTCGGTGTCTGGTCCCAGCACTTCGCCACTGTCAACGTAATAGGCCTGCACAAACACAACAGTTCTCGCTAGTATATTGGGATTACTGAAATCTCTGGTAACTTCTCAAACATAATGCAAAGCGAATGTTCTCGTAAAATATCATTCTTGATGACAAATGCGACCCCTAAAAATTATACTAGGGTATAAAAAGTATATACTAGGTTATATATTTTCGATGTAGAAGATTGATTTTAAAAAAAAGGAAAAAATTTGAAAATTTTGTTCCACCGCGACCGTAAGTAATGCGGAAATTTCATTTATGCCAGGGTTGGTGGGGAAAGACTACGTTTTGAATGGGTTTCCGCCAGTGCATAGTTTGGCAAGGGCGAATTTGATCATTCAAATATAAAACAAACGCTCAATTCTAACCCGGGTTTATGGACAGCCTCTCTCAGTACGCGGACAGCGTCATCATTGCTCATATTTTCGAAGTTCACATCGCCAACCTGTCGAAATAGAAAAAACAATATAATGCGACTCGACAGCCCAAATTGAAAGAAGCCCAAATTTCAGACGGTCCGCCGGCGTAATTGAGACGAATTCCTGGCACACAGCCTCGCACGCAAGCCAATTAGCCACTAGCTAAGGAAAGGCGGACGAATGCAGCTTTGACAGGATGCAACACCGACAACAACAACAACAACAACAACAACAACAACAACAACAACAAGAACAACAACTTCTACGACAACAAAGCTGAATTTCCTCCGTCAATACTACGATAATATCTGAGCAGACCATAATCAAGCTAAATGGTATGAACCCAAGGGTGGGGTGATTTAACAATGCAATATGATAAGCAAGATGGGGCGACTTAACGAAACTCGGCTGATTGCGCCCATGCGAGAAGCAAACCCAACGTGAAAAGTCTTAATAACCATCAGCGATTAGATACCCGTCAAGAACGAGCTACCCTTTCTAACCTATTTTAAGTCTTAACAGTTCATTAAAGTACAAAAAATAGAAGCGTGAAAGCACATGCAAATAGTAAAATCGAACGCCATACTCAAAGCCAAGAAGTGCCAGCTGTTAAAGCCGTGCAGCAGCTGATGCCAGAATCAATTGCAATGAATTTTTTTTTTTTTTGGCAGTGTGGGATTTTCAAGTCCACTAAGAAGAGCTGAGCTGATGAGGAACTCGTTCTGATTAGATTGCTGATATCAAGCGAACGAACTCCGGTAAGTATAGCGCTCGCCAGCAACCGCAAGACCGTTTAGAGGTGCCTAATTAGCCGGTAATGCATCCTCGTGTTGCCGCGAAATCCAATTAAATGCGAAATCGTAGGTAATGAACAGTTGAACGAAGATCTTGGCAAGGTCTGTATGCGGCAGTAAGTAGGTGTTACGTCACCGCAGGAATGGGTGTTACGTCACTGCAAGCTTTTCCCGACATGCTTTGCGCATCTTCGCGATTGTCGTGAGTTTGGCCACTTGGTACCCAGGCCTATAGAGGGGTATATAATATCTCCATGGATTGGCTACAGAATCAGCTTCTCCTCGACAACACAAGATTCAGGCTACTAAAGTTTGCCCGTGGGAACGATGCTTAACTTTCCTGCGGGGTCTGGAGCATTTCTATGTGCTTACTTTTTTCCAGCTAAGCAAAGCCAGTAGGTAAGAAGAAAATTAATTGCAGACTGCTAAGATTCGCTCGTGGGAACCATGCAAAAAATGACTTGTGTGGTCTAAAGCTCTTCAATATGCGCACTTCAGCTAAGGTAAGGCAGCAGTTAAAAGAGAAAAAAAAACACTCGTGGACTGCTAAAATTCACTCGTGGGAACGACAAAAACCTGTCATGGATTGCACCATGATTGGAAAAGAAAGTTCCTGGTTGCTCAAGAAGCAGCATGAGTCATAACTGAATATCTTTTTATGCACATATTAATTAAATCGACTTATTTTGGAGGTATCTTAACACGTTTATATTACATTCAGGAAATCACCTGACAAGTACGGAGATTGTATTAGTTGTACTGACGCGTTAGTACATGGTTGGAGTAGGTTGGTGATAGGAAGATTCTATATATCTTGCGATGGTATCACGAGAGAGAGAGAGTGATAGAGGTAGCGCTCGCAATACATAGTCTAATCGCAGTTCCAGGTTCTTTGCCGAACCGAAATAACCCGAAAAATCATTTCCTGCGGGGTCCATAGCCTTGCTAAGTGTACACTACTAAAAATGAAAGTAGACCTCGCAACTAGTCTCTAAGCTTCAGGGTAACTGGTGCCCTTTCATTTTGTTAGAAGACTCAAACAATGCTAAGGATACGACAACTGTCAGCTTCATTCGGATACAAGATTAAATAATTCGCAATTCACAGCTCAAGAAGTTCTTGTCAACCACGTAATCAACCACCGGCATTTTTTTTTTTGGGGGGGGAGGGGGGGGTCTCAATGCCTATGACTAGACGCATAGTATCGGAAATGCATCTGCCAAACGCATTCATGAAAGCAAAGCCATAAAACTGGATTCACCTGCTTTCTTGTAGCCATCAAAGGCATGAGAGTATTTCTAAAAGTGCTATTTAACTTAGGCTCCAAACAAGAGCGCCGTGCTAAAGCAGATACTTAGCCAGGCTCATCTAGGCTTGCTCTGGGGCGATCACAAACGCGGCACTATGTACAAAAACCTAACATAGAGAAAAGGATTCCCCTTCGCCTTGAGCATTATGTTAGAGATAGCCTAAATATTCCATCTTCTGAGAACAAAAAAGCTGGTATATCGTATATGACAGGTTATGCTGCAGATAAAAACTCAAATGCTTTGACGTGATGCCTTGCGCTCAGCTCGACATTTTAACAGTCAAACCGAAGCTTTTGAACTTACAGATAGATACGCCCAGGTATAACTAATGTAACGTTTTACGAGATTGCACGAGGAGCTTCAAAGATATTGGCCTCTTGACGTCTTCAATGGTTTTCAGGCATTGCTCACTATGAAAGCTTATATGAAGCTTTAAAATAATTTTTATTGCTCTAATATCATGTAGGTGATAGAGGTCGAGCAGAAAGAGGCTTTGCAATTGTAAACTAAATTGAAAAATAAACATTCTTCCCGGTTGCTCCGCGTCTCCCAGCTGCTATAACTAAATGTCATGTCGTTTGCAATAGCAATAGTTGATTTTTAGCAGACTTTTGCGGAGACGGCAAACTGCAGAGACAAGCATATCGCAAAGGCAACACCTCCACCTTCGTCTCATCGTCGCATTGTCACTATTCTGAAGCCCCTAGTTAACCGAGGCAAGTAAAGATTAGGCTGCATCGAAAGTAATAATACATTGATGGCGTTAGTGATTACGTCGGGACCAATGGGTATCATTCCATGCATCGCGGCGACTGCATGTATAAAATTCTATTGAGGTCAGCCAGGAACATTCTTAAGACGAAGACCATGTCACGTGACCCCGCCGCAGAACAGGGTTGCATCCATTTCTCCGTTTATTCCAGGTAGCAGAGCCGCGCAAGCATCCATTTCTCCGTTTATTCCATGCGTTTGTGCCGCAATCGGAACTCCCCCAACCGGTCCAACCACCTCAGAATTAACCAAACCAGCGAAAAATACTGCAACCGCAATTCTTCGCACTTACGACACACACGTAAGTACATGTATGCAAGTACACGTACATGTATATACCATTATACCATACTACAGTACTATACCATAGTAACATACTGTATATACAATTATATGGCACGCATCATATCTGTAATAAGGGAGGACTGCAGGAAATGTGGCGACTTGCTTTGTAAACTTCCAATTTTTTTATTTCTCGCCTCGGAGATTCGCCTAATCATTAGGGTAAGAATTTCCATCTGTTTCTTGGTTTCCGGGAGTACTTTTTTCCACATGTACTTCAAAACGAAAACGAATTATAGGCAGAACAAGCGCATGCATAGCAACACTTTCATTCGCAGACGTTTTAGCAAACACCACAGCCATCATCAGTGTTTACAAATCTATATCTAAACGAAATATAGACTTGCAAACATTGATGATGGCTGCGGTGTTAGCCGAAACGTCTGCAAATAAAAATATTGCTATGTATGCGCTAGTTTTCGCGATAAAGTTTTTCCGACAAGGATTCGGCTAGAAAATTATAAGCAGAGGCCGACAGAATGTCAACCATCTGAGGTTTGAGACCGCAAAGTTTTGCGCTGAGGGGATTTAAAATAGATCTTACAGGAGCTCTGTCGGGACCAACGAGTACAGTGACACAGCAGGTTTTCCACAGACGAGCGGTCACATCAAGTGAGCTCCAACTATTTTTACGGCTTAGAGGCTTAGAGGCTTTGAGTCCCAAAAAACATCTCCTTCCCCAAACAGACTACAATAGACGACGAAAACTGGGTGATTGGAAGACAAAGGTAACATCAAGTCCCCACATCCCTCTACATCACTACCTAACAACAACACGCGACTGGCTTCCGACAACCATACAGGCAACTTCTCAAGAGAAAAGGGATGACCTAAAAACACGATTGAGGATCCAAGCGACTTCTGAACAAGGGATGACATACCAACACACGACTATAACATACGGTCTTCCGACCAGAATCCAAATGACCACTAAACAAATGGTGTGACACAACAACACGAGATTATAAGTTAATCCCAAGGAGCACACGATGATACAGCGAAGAGGAGGCAGAGCAAAAACAATGCCACTCTTACTGTAATAGAAGTCGCAAAGACAACCAACTGGACCTACCGCAAGAATCATGTCGCCCGGTTCAATCCGGCCGTCCGCATCGACAGCTCCTCTGCAGGAACAAGGGTGAGAAGTAATTAGACTGCGCGCTTGAATATAAAACTTGCAGATGCAAACACCACGATTAACAGTATGATCAGGAACAAAATAACTGACCTGCACAAACGGCGCAAGAGCGGATGCAACCAGAAGCATGTAAAATCTGCTAAATTCAACACATCGAGGTGCAGGAAAACCTGATTAACAGAGCTGACGTTAAGGAACGCCTTCACATCAACTTCCCGGAGTTGCAGTGTAGGAAAGCCTTCACTCAACTTCACAGACGCACTCTTGCCAGCCCTACTCTACCGAGCAGGCGCCAACTTGAAAAAAAAAATCCTCGACACCTGACGCAAGGTCACGCGACGAACTTGGGACGAGCCCCAAGCAAGTGGTGCGCGACGAACTTGGGACGAGCTCCAAGCAAGTGGTGCGCGACGAAGGTATGATACGCCAATCTTGTGCTTCTGCTATATTACCTTAGTGCCGCGGGGACGTTCTTTAGTTTCTCATATTCATTATTTTAACTGCGTCCATGAGCCAGCTATCTTTCCTTAGCGTTACTTTCGCTTGCTATGCGTTTGCCCTTTGTCACCTGTGGACATCTAGGTTTGCTTCTCTCGACGCTCCATCGTAGTTTGATAAATAAACAAAGAACAATAAAATAAAAAAATAAGAAAAACGTCACCTGAGGAATGATAGTTCCTTCCATGCTGCGTCGCGCTTAAAATATGCACCATTCTCGAAAAGTCTACTTAGTATAAGAAATAGTGGCTTCCTGTTTATGCTTAACGGTTATCCACGAAAGGCCACTGGCCTTCTGGGACGACCATGCTATTCTCCTAAAATATGTATGTGAACTGATTGGTATGAGACTTCGTATTTGTACGGGACGAAACATAAGCAGGGCTAGCCATTTCATTATGTACAAGAGATTCTTCTCGCGTACAAAGCAGCTGGCAATGCTCAAGTGATTTGGGGGCAGGCTGCCAAAACTGTGACGATCTCGTGCAACTGTTCACTTGAGAGCTTATGTACTAGTGAGACAGTGCTCTCGAGGTCTCGAGGTTTCGAGTTCTTAATGGGACTCCAAAAAGTTGCTTGGCCAGTTAAGACTCCAACCAAAGGTCTCTGACGAGTCCCTTGGCCGGGAGGAAACGTACGTAAGGCTAGCCATTTGACTTTGTAGTACGATTTTTATTTATGCCGCACGTATTGCTATCATTGGCGAAATAAATTCTTGAACTGAACTGACGCAGGTTCGGGTTGGACTTTGGCTTAACAACCGATCCCCGCTGCATGATCGTTACGAAGGATCGAGAAGCTACCCCGCAAGGTAGTGTCCTTAAGGTGGGCATCAAAACGTACCACTCAGATATTTTTTAGCGCTAGGAGACTCACGCCCATGCCTCTTTCAGTGCTTTTGAGCTCCATCTTGATACTGTGAGAATGGGGTTCACTCTTAATGCACTGGAGAAAGTTGTCCTGGCAAAACGTGCTAGAACATATCCACTATCAGATGCTTCTAAAGCGACGCGAGACAAGAATGGAACGTACCCTTTCATGACAGACCCAACGTATATTCCACCATCACCACGCTTGTTGGCTTGTCCGACAATGCTGATACCCAAAAAGTTGATTTTATCTAAAGAAACCCCATAAACACACGTGAGATCGCAGTTATAACTTTTCCGCTATAGATCCTGCGCATCTGCCACTACGGCAAGTCAGGCATACACAATTGAGCCATAAGCAGATATTTTTAAATATTATTCTTATGTTTTAAGTTTGACGAGGTCACCTTTTATGGCCTTATACAGCTACTACTTAAGTTGAAGTTGTTTTAGCTCGACTTCGAAGATTTGAGTCTGACGATGTGTGCTATGCCTGCTTTTCTTTTTTTTTTTTTTTGTATTCTTGCTCGTTTAGTCTGAAGATGGTCCAAGAAAGGACCGAAACGTCACAGAAATTTTAAGCTTTAGTCTTAGCCTTGACTTTATGCTCCACCCTCAACTCAAAACTATAATCCCCGAGACAATGTTCAACAAAGGCTACCGTACGAAACAGAATACAACTTCCGAAGAATGGATGACAAAAAAAGTTTTACACAAAGAAGATGACTTCTCAGCCAAAGAGCGATTGTCTGGTCGAAGAAAGTTTATTGTCTAGCCATAAACTTTCCAACACTGCAGACACGGCAATCCCGAAAGTGACCAAACACAGGTGCTCTTACCCATATTCAAAGTAACTGTGATGATGTTCAGTGACATGCTCGACTCTGTGATTGTGCTGAATGATGCACACTATAAAAATATTAACAAGACTTCTAACAAGTGACAAAATACGGGAAACAGCAAAGACAACTTTCTGATAACTATAATCATAATTTTAAGTTACCTTTTACGACACACATACAAATTATAATTACATTACAACATTTTAACTTATCATAAATTATAATTTATATTCAGGAAAATCCTGCTGCCATCATTAGCTAAGATCAAGTCAATAGGAGATTTCGCCTATTCTCTATACAAGCAACTAATGGACCTTCAAAAAGTACACGCACAAACTAACGTGCTTCATAAAGCTACACGCGAAATCATAGCTTCATTAGAAAACCAGCCACCATTCGAAGGCTTACCACTAAATTTATACGGAACTTCAAACTACGTGTCGGTTTGAACAGCCATACATTACTCCTAAGTTGGCAGTTTTTAAAAAGGGGATTCCCTCACTCTTTCGACCAGCAGTTTAATGTACAAATGGTAGTTTAAAATAAAATTAAAAAAAATCAAAGGGAATCCCTCACTCTTTCCACGGGCGGCATGCGCTTACGGGTCTTCCTCCTGCGCTGTCTACCCGTGTAGCGCGAGTTCTCGGTGGCACTGGACAGCCTGAAAGCAAACAAAGGGGGAATCACCAATCCGCACGCTGGCATCATATTAGCGTCGAACGTAAATTGCTCAGTCCAACATATGATAATAAGGATGCGTCAAAGTCACCCTTAAAGATGGCGGACGATGCAAATTCGCAAGCAAATGTGATTTACGAAATGGGGCTTACACAGCCAGAGATAATAAACAAAGGGCTACTACAAACAAAAATAACACACTTTCTAAAATCTCTTTTTCTGCATCGTAAACATATCGAATTTTGCTAAACAAAACTCAAGGAACTCCAGGGGCACATTAAGTCAAGTGGAACTTTTCAAGTTAAATATATAAAAAAATGCATGGAATGGAAAATGGAATGCATGCGATAAACGTTTTTTTTTTCTTTGGAAGACCATTTAACAGGATTTATCTTTAAACAGGCTAGGTATTGCAAACCATGAAATAGTACATTTTAAAATATTTTCTCGGCTAAGCTGGCTCTCATTTTGCGAGATTATTTCTATTGACTGTTAGATTATCTTTTTTTATTTTGGTATTTTCATTTTACTACCGAGCAGAAATCGAAATCGAAAAAACAATCCAAGTTTTATTTGACAGAGAGAAAACAATGGCGCTTAAAATAAAGGGCTACAGAAGAGCATCTACAAAATTTCCCCACGCAAATCCCGACACTCAAGACCAGGGTAAGATGCTAAAGTAAAATAATTACAAAGGCTGAAACCTGCTGTCGTCGTCGGAATCCACAAAGCTCGTAGTCTCTATATCACTGCTCAACATCGATTCAAAATCACTGAATTCGCCAGCCCGATTCTCCTTGTGTCGAACTCGACGGCTGACTATAACAAATAAATAAATAAATGAATAAATAAATAAACAAATATTAAATAAATACACAAATGAACAAATTAATAAATACACAAGTAAATTAATAAATAAACACAAATAAACACACAAGCATAAATAAATCAACACAAAGACAAAGACATAAATAAATAAACTAATGAACAAATACATACATAAACAAATAATTACTTACATAAACAAATAAACACAAAAATAAATAAATACATAAATAAATACGCAAACAAATAAATAAATAATAACCGAAAAACACAAACAAAAATGAATAACACTACAAAAAAACGACCAAGGTAGTGTTAGCTGCAGGAACAACGAAAAGCTTTGAGCAGAAACTCAAGGCCTATTGAGTCGAGATTGCTGCAAAGAAATGCTGGTGGAAAGGATGACGCAGCTATATCCTGAACCAGGGGTCTCCAAACTTTTCAGTGCAAGGGCCGCATTAGCGGACCTGTTGCAGGCTGGGGGGGGGGGGGGGGGGGCGGGGCGGTGGTTGAGGGGAAAGGGGGGGGAAACAAAGGGGGGTGTTTTTTTTTTGGGAGTCCCGCGCCCGCGGCTGTTGGTGGGGGT
>QQSS02229591.1:0-10333 GCA_003687565.2 Craspedacusta sowerbii | reverse complement strand
TATATATATATAATATATATATATAACGATAAAGGGCGAGTCAGAGCATGGAAAAGATAAGGAAAAGTTTATAAGGCTTCGGGCATACACACACATACAGACACACACCCACCCACACACACACAGACACACACACACACACACGCACACACACACAACACACACACAGACACACACAGACGCACACAGAAGCACATATTCCGTGAGCATAAGGAATTCGAATGCTGCCTCTTTCACTGAGAAGGACAGAACGGAAGAGAAGGAATGTCTAGAACAGGCTGGCGCAGTGGAAAACATTGGTGAGGTTAGGGGGACTCTACGGATACTGCGATTCTCCTTGGCTATCGAACCGGTCACAATCGGAAAAAACCCTGCTCCAATTTACCAGTTTCCATGCTAGCCACGTCAAGAAATGCATGCTCATTTCTGTTCCATTTTAAGTAAGACATCTGAGGTCACAGTGGGATACACAATCATAACCAGACGATCACCAAAGTCGAGATTAGTTCAGCTCGTACTACTGTACTGTCAAAAAGCACAAAAAACAGCGCCTCCGTCATTCGAGCAAATGTGTGACATCACAGGAGAGGTCCATCGTAAGCTCCTAGGGTCTGAAACATCAGAAGATATTATATAACTTAATATTAGATATAACTTGATATTAGATAACTGTGGAAGAATGCTATTGGAATAGTATTCTTAAACAGCAACTATTGGAATCCCACTCTTTAAGTTAATTAGCGGTCGCAGCCCAGGGTTTCGGGGTCTAACAGTAATTGAAAATTGATTACGGGCGAAACCGACGTCCCAATTCAAAAACACCGCAAGATTTTTCAGGAAAAAAAGCCCATTGTGCGTACCTACCTTTGTACTTACCTACTTACTCTGCCATACACTTACTTACTACCACGCAGAATTCGTAAACCAGGTCTGCCATGCATACAAAAGGAAACTTCGCGGAAACAGGGCTAAAATAGGGTCCAACTAGAAGTATCGACTAACCTTTACAATCAGCCAGTTCAGCCAGTTGCCCATACGAAATAGTTTGTCCTGCCTTAATTTGTTTCGCCAATAAGTAACGGACTCTTTCTGTGAAAGTGCCTAGATTAACCACGAGATCAGAAGTCAGGCTTTGAATAATGAATACATGACTAAGCTACTGTGTTGGAGAAGTTGCTGGTGCTGATTACCTATAAAATTCGTGCTCTGAGCAATGTTTCTCTATTTTAGATCAAGCGCCTGCTAAATATTAGAAGAAATGTAATAATGTGATGCAAGTCTTCTGAGGACGTCCCAAACTTAATATTTAAGTTATTCACCAGGCCCTACTTCATCTGTTTAGTATCTTGATCGATAGTTTGTCCTCCCTTCTTTCATTTTCCTTTTAAAAAGCCCCATAAATCCCTGTAACGGGTCCTGGCACAAACTTTCAAAAATATACCTCCTACACTTCACATGTATGACCCACGCCATACTCCAAACATGTGCATATTGCCAGTATACCATATATGGTCAAGATCAACATGTATCTGTGTAAGCAGCTTATCCAAATATGGCTAGCATTAGATTTCACAAAGCATGTTTATGCACGTTAAGTTGGGTTCATCTTCATCAAAATTGTTTCCGCAGCCAATTACCAAGTGATCGTTCACGATAACAGCCACAGCTTGCCAAAACACCTGCAACTTGGCAAGATATCATGTATGTCCATGATCTACATCTCCATAAGCAGCTTAGCCATATACAAAGTGTATATAATTTAACAAAGCATGCATATAAATATCAGGGTGGGATGCTTTAAGCATGAGTGCGTATGAATGCCTATGTGCGATAGAAAAACAGGGAGAGCATCATATATCTGAAGCATTGTCCTGGAAATCAAATGTGCCACAAACCCAAATTAGCAGAGGCTTAAATTAGGTTCGCATGGGA
Source organism: Craspedacusta sowerbii (assembly GCA_003687565.2). Lineage (NCBI taxonomy): Eukaryota > Metazoa > Cnidaria > Hydrozoa > Limnomedusae > Olindiidae > Craspedacusta > Craspedacusta sowerbii. The sequence goes on along the minus strand of QQSS02229591.1, from coordinate 8,401 downwards.
AGAATTGCAAAAATTTTAACATCAAGAGCTCATGAGCCAGACCTGGACAAAACTCTTCCTTTATTCAACTGCACTATGTAAGGTCACACCATAGTAAAGGAGGAAAAAAATAAGATGAATAAAACGTTAACATTTTCAATAAAGAACAAAAAAGGAGCTAAATTAGTGATAAAACTTCTTACCAAGCACATTTGCAAAACAAATAGGAGGCAAATCCAAAGACTTGGTCTCTGCTGGCGACTCAAAATACACCTGAAACCAATTCAAAGCTGCCACGACTATGTTCTCATTAGGCTGGTCCAGCCTGTTTATTAACTCCACAGCAACACTGAAGTAAAAGAAGATTAAGAAACATCTAAATGTTTAGCACGATTAGGTTCTTGCGATAAAAGCCCTATCTGCTGTAGGCAAATCATAAATTCATTATCATTATCAAGTTTCCCATCTTAACTCAGAAACTACTTATGCAGCTCAGCTCTTCTCTAAATCCTACTTGGCACCACAATATAGTGGTTAGGTTTATATAGGCTTTTGAAAGCCTATACAATTGCTAGCCACAATATACCTTGCAAGAGTGTTGTGCAACATGGGTCACTGTCAGGCCCTTATGATGCAGGCGCAAAAGGCTGGCTATTACCACATACGTGTTGCATGCACGACACAATTGCACAGCATAGAGCAACCATTTCTGACATTCAAGAAGACATTTACTGAAAATAAGATATGGCAACCTCCTCCCTTCCATGCCAAAGCAATATAATCAAAATTACATGGACAGTTATGCCGTTGGAGGGAGCAGGGAATTTCATGGGTCTGACTAGCATGCTAGGACTATTCAGTAAACAGCTATTAAACCTATAGTTAACCCTGCCAGACAGACAATTACCAAGCAAACCAACCTGTTATCTGGATTAAAGTTTTCGTCGTTGATAGAATCAACTTGGCGAACATAATGCAACCCAGTGGTGCAACATGCGGCCACCATGTTTCCCACAGGTGTGCTGAAGCTGAACTCCTCGGTTACACACTTCATTCGTGAAACTTCATGAAGTCTGCATTCGAGTTATAAATACGCATCACATATTCGATTTTGCGGTAATTATAGACGCAGTTAACTCGTTTACTCTAGTAATCACAGTAAGTTACTGCCCGATGTACCATCTAAATCGCAAGTTTAGCGGACTGGATCATCCAAACAATCAACATAAAAAAACATACTTACTACGGTTAAGACACATAGAGAGCTTATCAGATATATACCCTGGCGACATTTCTTATCATCCCGTGCATAACGAGCGGACCTGGAAAGGCACGTTCACCAAGCACAATGAGTGCTTCGAGCAAAAAGTCATCATACACATCAAGGAACGCCCCAAACAAGGGCATGCTTAGGGCTGGGAAATGATATCTCAGCGTCCATTACGTCAGCGATGCCAGCTTGGCACAAGTTTTATATTTTTATATTTGTTATCCGTAAATATTTTACATTATATTTTCAAATTTTTTGTTTTCGTTTCTGAGCACTAAAAGTTAAGCAAACTTTTTTCCCGCGCTCTTACTAGGCGCCGGCAAACATAAGAAACTGGACAGAGATACCAAGGACATTCAACAACCGGAATTCGATCTTCGATTTCCAGTACATGTTTTGACAAATCTTTCTTGTCAAACTCAAGAGCATGATGACCATATAGTTGATCAAGGAAAGGCTTCTCCAGATTTAATGTAGTAATTATAGGATTTTTTTTTCTGCCAAACATTTTCTCATTTTTATTGTGCACTTCAAGCACTTCCGAAGGATGATGTAAGCGATGTCTATAAAGTTGTTGAACCACCTTTAGGCACTCAACTTAACCATTTATTTATGAGTTTTATTTGTTTCATGAAAATTAGCGGCTCCTCATTTACCAGTAGGTGAGCCCCGGTCGTTAAGGCGTGGACAACGCTGGGCCTGCAAGGCTTTGGCCCTAGACGGCAATACCGCAATATGTGTTTTGTTACGATTCGTAAACAGTATATAAAGCTAAAGGATATCGGTAAAACGCTCATGTCGGAGTTGCTGTTTATGATTCCTAAAATGAATATAAAGCTAAATTTTATCGAAGCATAGTTACATCGGAGTTAGGAGTCGGAGCAGAGCACAAGAGAAAAGTTATGTTGTAAGTTTCTTATTCTTGTTCTGTGCGGGTTAATTGTAAATTAATTTAAGTGCTTCACGCATGGTAAATACGGAAACCACTTGTCTTGGTGGGCAAAGTGAAAAATGACTGTATTTTAAAAATGAGCCTAGCACAAACGACTATAGATATACAAGACGTCAGCATTCTTCAAACACAGCAACACAACTTCGAACAGTACAATTGATGACAGAAACTCTGCGATCAGTTCGCCGATCTAGCGCGTCAAACATGCAGGGCCTACTCTATCAATATGAATCTGGTCGGTCCTACAAATCTCTATTCGTGGCATACAAGTCATGTTCAAGTGTATCTTGTTGAAAGCACAGGTTCTCAATGAACACGCTCAAACAGGAAAACACAAAATACTTTTGGAACTCCTGGGAGGAGTTTGGCTCAGCAGATGTTTGCAAGTGCTTGCTTGAGTGTCTCTAAACCGCCTATGCTGATTTTGACAAAACTAACTCACTGAAAACTGCAAAGCCCCAAACTCAAATTCACTTAAACATTAATGATTGCCGCAAAATGATACGTGACAATTCAACGATCGCTTTATGTATTCCGCCAACACAGAATTCAAAGAGATGGCGACATGCTAAACGCGTTCCTACACCACTTACTTCAAAACGATCGCTGCAAATAGAAGGCTTCCGAATTTCGAAATCAACTAAAAAATGTCTCCATTCAAAGAAAGATTCTTTACGGGTGTACTTGTGTTGGTGCTGGGCGGTAGTCTCTTGTTTTGGACGACTGATTCTCTGTCCAGACGTTCATTTAGGTGGGGCAGCTAGCAAGAGGGAGAACGGAATCCTGTGAGCGCGTGTATGAGAGAATGCGACTGCCAAACAATTAATTGTTTAGTTTTTGCCACATGAGGGCAAGTATACTTTAAGAAAAAGATCCTGTTCTTCTCCGTCATTGTCTTGTAAACTGCAAGGTTCGGTCTTCAATGGGATCTGACACTTTGAAGTTTCCCTCGAGTCTACCGATATCTTCCTTTGCTTTTGCGGTAGTAATCCAGTACAGCTTTTGCTTTTGCAACCAGAACACTGGTTTCCTGAACCAGCAAGCGCCGTTTCTTCTTCAGGCCTTCGTATGAATTTTTCAATCGTGGAATCGGACTGGTTGATTTAAGGAACTAACGAGATGAAGAGGTTTCTTCTTCTGGAAACAATGTCAAAATGCTGAATTCTTTGTTTCGCGGACAATGGAAGGAAACTGGAAATGCGATTACGCTGCATATAGCCAGTGCTTCTTCTAAACTTCTCATTTCTCCGTAACATTTGGCACCCTTTTGTACAACCTTACCATGAAAAACCAACTCCACTATGTACTTTCGCTTCAAGACTGGTCCAGTCCCATGCAACTAACCTGTCAGTTTTAGGAGTGCAAGCCATGTGCGATGGCCTGCGAAGACTCTCATGTCAAATACCTGCAGCAATTCTGTGACTCTGTTCGGCCGATTTGTGGCTGACCTTTGTTACGCTTTTAGATTCTGTCTTGACTACATGCATGGTAATTTTGGTCTTTCGGTTATTTAATCAGCCATGGATGTCTCCAGGCAAGCTTGCACTCAATGCAGATGCAATTCACTAACAAGGAGGTGCCCTAGCAATTTGTGGTGGTTATCGATGGGTGTGGCACGAGAGAAGGAGAACATGCCCAGTGATTTTAACGAGCATGAAAGCGTGCACGGTCATGGAACGTAGCAGCCAAGAAACCGTTTATGCTTCTGACGTAGCATTTAATCGGTCCATGTCTGCAGTATTTGTAGCTGTCGAGTGGCATTTAAAGACATGTCCACAAATCCTTGCTTGTGTTGACTTTAAAATGAAAACACCACAATTGCGCTTCTGCTATTTTGCAAAACTTTCGTGATTGCTTTTACAAGATTAAGACTAGCCTTTTCTTCCATATCGATTTATATTTAAGTCAAACGGGGAAGCAGAGCCAAAGGTTGGATCATATTTCACTCGTCAAAGGTGAACGTTTGAGACCGTGCCGATTATCACGGTGTCCCCATTCGTGACAAGTCATTCCACACGTAAAATGCAACACCATCTCCTCGGACGATTGTAGCCAAACGAGGCTCACATTCTTATTTGGGCTTTCTGAAAGGTATGGGTGAAGCAGCTACGATTCTTCGACATGTCGACGAACTTCTCGATCGTTCCAACGTAACTGCTCCAAACTACGTTGTTCTTGATGATCTGATGAAAGCACAAGGAAGATCAATATGCAGCGATGCAGAAGATGATAATTCCTGCATTTTGCAGATGTATGCGCATGAAAGATCAAGCTGCACCTTTTGCAGAAAACCATCCGTTTATTCTTATCTTGTAAGAATGACGCGATGCGTATAAAGCTTTTGCTTCCGTGCTGATCTCCCTAATCGCAAGTCAAAGCGCACGCGCCAGGGTGATCCCCTCAAATTTTACGCCCTGGTATATACAGCATGATTGTATTATCATATTGTATAATTGAGTTGGACATGAGTGAACTCGGTTCGTGCCTCTTGGTTCGTTGTCATTGTCTTACCTATTGTACATACGCTGCGGGACAACCACTGCAACATACAGACACCTAGCTTCGTCAAATTCAACACACTCCATACTCCACACGTACATGGTGCGTTGGCAAGTTGCATCGGTTTTGGGTACGTAGTCGCTCATGCCTGTTGTGTAGATGAATCTTGTTTATTAAGTATGTGCAAAGACCTACAATTATAAACTGGTACTGACTGAAACTCCATCTAGAAGCACTATGCGCATGCCTCGGCTGTCCTCTGAAGTGGGCTTGCCTCAGCCATAGCTTAGTCAGTTTGACTAAACAGCAACTGCCATGAAGGAAAAAGGGAATGCCGAAAACTCCCCCTCCCTCGAATAGACCTTATCAATGGAAAATTCTTAGTGAAGCCTTAAAATACTTAACCTTAACCTTAAAATACTAAACCTCAACCTTAGACCTTAATTTTCGACGATGCTTGAACATCGCTGACTCCGATTTTCTAAAGCTAGCACGCTGAGAAATACAATTATGCCAAAGAGCGGAAATGGTGGTACTATATGCTTGCCTTCTTTCAGTGAGCTTATCAGTACCCAAGATCTGATACCATGTACATGATCTAATAACTACACAACTTGCTCGCAAAGAAAGATGTTTTTAGCGGCAGCAAATTGGCAACAAAATCATGCAAACTAAATCGCACGATCATGACAACTGTCGAAGTTTGAAAGTTGTTGCGATCTAAACTTGCAGTTTCATGCTTTATTTAACATGTACAGTGTATCATAGGTGAGTGACTAGCGGTGTCTATCGTACATTTTTAATTGTAAAATGTTCAATTTAAACATTAAATTTTTACAAAGGCTGTGCGTTATCATGGGAATGAACTCTTCCATCGGAAGACTTCCATTAAGTTTTAACTTAATTCCACATACCGATCCGAAAACTGCACAAGGAAATTTTGCGAAAATCTAGTGCAATGCCACATTCTGAGTTGCCATTTTGTATTATTTTTTCTCATGCGGCACATGCGATGCAAGGTATGAACTGCAACGACCAAGACTTGTTGTTTTCATCACCTCCTACAGTTTAAACTGGATTCTGCGCTAACCATGTATAGCACTATTGTGTAACCACGCTGAGTCACTTTCCAACAACCCATTCACTTGTGACTCCTGCCTCTTGTAGGATGAATCTTACTGGCTAGTCATTAGATATACAGAAAGTTACTGCCATTACTTCCTTAGAAAATAACTTTCTCTTTGCAAACAATGAGCCAGTGCTAACCGATGTTCGGATGTTGCAATTTCCACAGTACCATCTAGACCACAACCGTGTCCATGTACATACGATGTGGTTCAAACTTTTTTTGGTCAGCAATAGGTAGAACGTAACTCCACCATTCGATGATCACAGCGAGTTTGGTCTGCCTTGACTCTGAAAAAATTTTAAAGATTGCTGAACAAACATGTTATGCTCTTCGCAATCGCGATAGGCTTTTGACTCAAAACAAAAGCAACAACAAGAACCACAACTACAACGGCAGCAACAAAACAGGAACATCTTTCTACCATACGCAACACGTCTTTCTTTCGTTCGAAAGGGTTTAATAACGGAAGGGTAGAAATGCAAAAAAAGAAAAGAAAAAAACTTTGGCCTGATTTTAAGCAATGAATCGCACAATTATCGAATGTTCGTGCACCATTTGTTTTCTAAGGATTAATGGTGTGACCATGCAGTGGACTATTAGTCGAGCTATGAAGTCAGAATAGACGCAGACAATAGAAGCATCAAAGTGAAATCTTAATTTTATTTATTTAATATCGTAAAAACAGCAGAAGCTGCAAACGAGCGATAAAAGAAAGTCACTAGCAAAACTTCACGAAAGTTTCAACGATGTTTGAATATTGCTGACGCTAATCTATGAAATTATTTCGCTAAGGAAATCAACTTAGTCTAGCAACAAAATCTCAGCAGGAATGCTGGTTACTATTTGCGTGGCTTCGCCTTTCAGGTTTTTAGAACCCCCTCCCCCCTCACACACACACACACACACACACACACACACACACACACACACACACACACACACACACACACACACACACACACTTTCGATCCCACGCGCAAGATCCAAAAGAAAAGCACAAATCTGCTCGTACAGGAAGATGTTTTTTATTATTCCGCGTGCCCTAAGACATTTCACGAATGCATGCAAACCGAACATGGTAGCTGAACTAACAGAGCTGTCGAAATTGGAACGTTGTCGACGCCCTACCATCCTGAGCTTACAGTTTCATGTTTTCTTCTACATGTGCAATACCTGCAATCATTCCAAATACTCTTTAAGATGAGCAGTCAGCAGAATATGCTAAAATCATACTATGTTCTCCATTATCTATGGACCCTACTTCTGGTCGACCGACTAGTGGTCTCAAGCGCAACTAGTCGATTGCCACATTGCCGTCTTCGAGTAATACTAATTCCAAGGTCCCAATGTGTCTACAGTAATCCTTTTTCACAAAAAAATTCCGTATTTAAGTTATACCGACTGTTTTAAGGATCCTTAAAGCCATTTCAAGCCGATTTTATGAGTAATCAATTTCGTTCATGTTTTTTTTTTGTTGCAAAAACTTCGGTGCATATAAGCAAGACTTGCATTCAACCATGCCCAATGTTTACAAGTTTTGGAACGTTGAAATTCATTAATGTTGCAAGCAAGACATACTGGTTCAATGTGTGGACTTGACAGCCAAAAATCATTATTGTATAGAAGTGAGATGTCATCTAATAACGTGACTCCGACTCTGGCATTCTCTCGAAGGCGAAATTCGGAAGTCTGGGTTCGTAGTATATAAATACTATACAGGTTATATATTAAGATATTGGCTGTACAATGGTCGTAAATAAAGGCCTAAAGTTTTTTTTTATAACATGATACACTTATAAACAATGGTATATAAAAGAAGGGGTCACGAAGCTTATGACTCATTCCCCTTGCACTTAGAAATTTCTTCCGCAATTATTTGTTTTGCTCGTTTGGTGGGTGTCTCTTTATGTAGTGAGTGGCCATGAAAGAGGTGAAACTCTTAAGTGCTATAGCATGTGCAAAGCAACTTCTCTTTGAAGCCCAAAGTAAAAATAGTCCCTGCACTTAAATATGTTGAAAACACCGATCCATTTAATTAAGAGCATCTTTACATCTGCTGCGCTGCAAAGCGTGTTAAGTAGTATTTAATAGCAAGGCGGAAGTAGGTCTCTCAAAAAATCAAATAAAAAACAAATAAGGGCAAAGTTGAACACTTGCAAGCAGTGGCCTATATAACGCCACATATTCGACCTAAACGTTCACAAAAGCTTGGAACACCAGAGAAAACGAAAGTCTGTCTGGAACATATGCGACACAGGAATGCGATCGGGAATATCTGCGTGGTACTCATTGCTGCAATGCTGTGCCTGAGCCATACAGCTCAGGGCCATTTATCGTATTTCAAACGCAATCCACCATTAAAAGACCCGGAAACTATTGAAGCGGTAACGTAAATGTTGTATTCTTGTTCATGCAGAAGAATAGTGTATGTATGCATGTGTGTATGTATGTATGTGTGTGTCCAAACGATCGTTGAAGTACAAGACTTGCGCATATACGCAGAAAGAGCACAATGCTTTTGAATTTCAACATGTTTCAACTAACCATAGTCATCTTCAGGAAATTATGAAAG
>QQSS02229580.1:0-10333 GCA_003687565.2 Craspedacusta sowerbii | reverse complement strand
TATGTATGTATGTATGTATGTATGTATGTATGTATGTATGTATGTATGTATGTATGTATGTATGTATGCATGTATGATGTACAAATTCATCTCTCCTAAGAAAAGTAACCATAGCAAAAATATGGTAAAAAGAAATCGCAATGATGAGAGTTCCGAGTTAGACAAACTGCAATTCCACACTGGACAAGCATTGTTTAAACTAATAGTTAGTAAAACCCAAGTCCACAATTGCGTCAAGCAAATACTAGAACTAGACCATGTATAGAAAAACCTTATTGTTTTTGCTACGAACTTGATGGCTAGAGACAGTCTTATATAGGGTGTTACATTGGATGGCAAACGCACTGCATTCCAGCAAGAAGTGGGTCGTATCATCTATGCAGTCGTATGAAATTATGCAAGTGCCCTTATTTTGCATGATATGTATGTGCACGCAGGGCACTAAGAACAGGCCATATGTGAGTAAAAGATTGAAGGTCATGGGTTGATGGATGTTAAACATAGATTTTCCTCAAGAGCGTACTATTCGTGTCAATGCGTTTCATACGCTTTTGTAGGTTTCTGATGCAAGACTTTTCTAAGTCAGTCCAGTCAGAGATTACAGGTGGGAAAAATCGAAGCTTTAACCTTCAAAGTACGCCAGTCATAATTTGCGTAATCGAATGGTTTCTTGTGTCGTGAACACTATCTCAGCAGCTTGGTTATGTGGATCAAATTTTAAAAGGATTTCCATCGGCATGACCGAGTTTCCATGATCAGTACGAGGTCTGAGTGTTAAGCACAATACAAAGCCGAATCATCATCCGCAAAAAGGCGCCTATCACTTCTTTAGTCCGCGATTAAGTCCTTTATATATACTGCGATTAGTAAGGGTCCTAATAAAGAAGGCACCATTCACAATAACTCTCTGGAACCGTCCAGAGAGATAGCTACATATGAAGTCTAGAATTGACCCACGAATTCCAGAGCGCTCTAGTTTGACGAGGAAATCCTCATGCCACGCTCTATGAAAGGCCTTAGATATATCTAGGAAGACGCCGCGTACTTCCAATTGAGGATCTTCGTCAAACGCCGGGGATATTTGATGAGTTACACTTAACAGCGGATTAACTGGAGAATCCAGTTTTTAAAAACCATATTGTTTGTCCGATAGATTTTTGCGAACGTCTTTGTGCTTATATCAAAGTATATAAGTTTATCAAATATTTTATCAAAGACAGGGAGAAGAGAAACTGGCTTTTATGGTCTCTATAGGTTCTTCTGGTCGTTATTTTGGTTAGCGACAGGGCCACAGGAAAGTGGCACAGAGAAGATCACAAAAGCAGAAGAACGTCAGGAGCAATTGACTAAAAACTTGTAAGGCTACAATTTGAAAATTCGTTAGGAAGCTGAACTAATCTCCACCAATGGCAAAGCTGCGTACGTTGAAAAAAGCTAAGCTGCACAAAAAAATACTTTGCTGATCGGCAAAAACGCCGATCTTGACTGCCAGTATTCTTTCTGATACCAATTTTTTTTTTACCTACGCATCTCTTGGCTAGGACGACGAGTCAGTGAAAATAGTTAAGTATTTTGACTAACTTGCGCGCCCAATTCATAGTCTCTTTACAAATTGCCTTTGAACGGTATCTACCCCTCAATATGGAAGCATGTTAATGTTGCTCGCAAGATTTCAGTGTAACATCGTCGCCTGTGGACTGTATGAATCGCCAACTGCGCAAAGGGTGAGCAACGCTGGGACTGAAATATTTCAACGCTGTGGGGGGGCTCAGGTTATCGTCTAGGCAAATCACGAGAAATCTTCGGCCCAGCCTCTTCGAACTGGGACCCCCTGCCAGCAATGCAATGAAAGGTCCCTGGCCTTTGGAGCCGAGACCAGTATTTCTCTTAGTCGTTAATGGCGAGGAACAATGCCAATTATTAGCTTACCAAACCGACCCTGCCTAGTGTTTCTGCAAATCAGAGCTTATTTGATTGTGGTTGGGCGGCTGACTAGGGAGGCGCAATCGAGGATTTGTTTATGCTTCGCTTTGCAGCCATCTAAGGAGAGACTTCTGCGAAGCGAAGTCAGCCCAAGTAGGATTGTTTAGAAAGACCGAGGCGTTTTGACTGTTCAAGATCTTGCTCGCTTCTTTGCCAAGGTAAAGTAACTATGGGTGGGCCGGACGCCGACTTCGATGGTTCGGAGACGCTACCTGGCGCCAAAACCGAACAACATATCAACGCGATGAAAAGCGAAGCGGAGGAAATACTCACCTTTTATGTGAGTGATGGTGCTCTTTCTCGCATTCGCTATATTTATTCTATGCATTTATCCTGTATATTAATACTATATATTTATTCTTTATATAAATTTTATATATAAATTCTATATATTTATTCTATATATTAATTCTATGTATTTATTCTGTTTATTCGTCCTATGTTTTAATTTTATATAATTATTCTATATATTGTTGTGGTTGTTCAACGATGTTCATAATTTCCTCACTGTTCACTTTGATCTCGTTGATGAGATATTGTAAAATCCCGAACTGGTTCGCTTTTCTGGGGGCAATTCAAGTTAAGAGAAATCTCTTGCTCAATGTGATTGCATAGAACCGGCTTTGTTTTGACTTCTCTATGGTTTTGGCCTAAACTCTTCACTACCGACAAACCTTTGTTGTGAAGGCTTCATCAACGTGTGCTGAACTTTGTCCGAAACTCTGCCATTTGTCTCCATCTGTTTTTGCATTTACATCTATAATGCAGTTTCGTGTTTTTGCACCGGTTTATAATATTTGATCATTCATTATTATATTATTTATTTATTCGCCACGAGACTCAAGTCCTCGTGCACCTGTGACGCTTTTAGTCATCGCACACACTCACATAGGTACACAAGAGGTAAAGCAGGCCTACTTTTTTTAAAAGTAAGGAGCTTGTTACGTCATCTCTGCGATGAACACTATACTGCCTGCGAAGCAATTCTGCAGAATGCTTGAGAATTGCTCGAGAGGATCTTTTTTATTTTCGAATCTGTTTGGTAGGTCTCAAGTTTTGCAATATCACAGTCAAGCACGGCGCCTTTCTCGTCAGTCATGCAATAATAATGGCGTGGCATGCTCGTTGTGTCATTATTGGGAGATTTCATGCATTTAAGGGCCCCCTCCATTTCAACGCCAACTAATGTTTTATTTTAAAATTCTTTCTCTTCCAAGTTTACCAAAACAATCAAATCTTCACAGGACCGTTTTGTTTTTAGGTTCGAAATTGCCGTTTGTGCTTAAGCTATAAAATTTGAGCCACTTGTTCGAAGCGGCATTGTTGCAGCAATTATTTTATTACGTTTCTTGCATTACAAAGAAGCTCTGGAAGACTCAACGTTATCATTGCTATTGTGCTGCTACGACATCATAATATAAATACATACATGCACACACACTCACGTATATATATATATATATATATATATATATGGATATATATATATATATATATATATCCTAAGTGATGGAGGTTGATTCCTATTGGTGAGAAACGTTTTATTGGGTGCGTTGGTATTGTCGCCGATATTGGTGCTAGTTTGGTGCATGTGTATGCCTTCTTTGGTTCACCTTGTGTTTCCACCCGCGTGGCTATGCTGTTTGTTAAGCGTTATCGTCATATGTTGAAGTATTTATCGCAGAATATATCTGGAAGCACGATGTATCTTGTAATCAGTGGTACGCTAATATGGTCTCAATGTTGTTATTGTAAATTGAAGCACGCGAGATTTATCTTTTAAGCACTCCGCCTATTTAGTTTTATCTCGATATATCTTATATCTTTTATCTCGATATATATTCAATTATATAATGACTTAATTATAACGATATGTCTTGTAAAAATTTTCCCTTCATTTCTGATGATAACTATGAGATAGTCGAGACATATCGAAACTTAAAGTTGTTGTTCTTTTTCTACGAATATATATATATATATATATATATATATGTATATATATATGCAAGTGTTTATATATGCTTTGGTGTATGTTGGCAAGTGTGTATGTATGTGTGTTTGTTTGTGTGCTTGCATATTGCTCCCAGGAATTCAACGAATGTCGTGTGCGTTTATGTTAGAAATCTCTGCGCGAGAAGAACGATGCGACAGCCAAGAAGATAGCCGGATTGAACGCCGATAAAGAGGCCGTCCGGCAGCGCATACGGGCCTTGCTGAATAAGACCACCACGGCCACTGGACCCGACCACGACGCCTACCAGATGATGCGCAAGACGTCTCGCACGTACGAGCCAGTTGATGTGCGCCGTTCGTCCCCGCTTAAGAATTCCAAGTCTTCCATGGAGGTCACACTGGACGAAGGTTTGTGGACGCCAAAATGGCAATCTTGTGTCATTCGTATGGACTTGTGCCTCAACCAAACTCGTATCTGGCAGTTCATTAGGCTATTTCTTGCCTTGTTTGTGTGGTATAGTTTCGCCATTAATCTTCATGACTAGGTCTCGGACCCGGTGCAGGCCTGGTTCCCTGATGGAGCCGTTCCGATCGAATGCCGACCAGAATGCAATTCGTGGATCAAATAAATAGTTTTCATCTTTGCTCTAATTTGGTTCTGGTTATTGCTATGCCCATCAGCAAAATAAACAAATACATAAATACATAAATACATAAATACATAAATAAAGAAATAAATAAATAAATAAAAGCAATCATATTTTGCAGATGCATTTGTGGATATTGTTTAAGCATTTGGTAGGAATCCATAATCCCTGTGGCCAGTGTAACTTGTCCAACGTGGGAATAAGCGAAAGCAAAATTTTGCGCTCATTTATAAGTTATAAATTATCTTACTAGTTATAAAGCATAGACTCCGTAATATGAAAACTTCCCTTAGCCCAGAAGAAGTCCTTATCTTATTAAACATTAGCTTGTGGATGATGAAACCGCATGACTCCATCAACTTGTTCCTGTAGGTGGAGGAAGAGGAAAGCTGCCCACTTCAATCAGCCTCACTCTGAACACAAAGACGGGGAAGGTGTCCGAAGAAGTGGAGGATTAGTGACATGGAGAGGAGATCAATACTCATGTATATTTTTCTAGTTGTACAGAACCAGCTACATGTATAATAGGGCATAATCTTCATCCCTGTTATGTTCATGTTTTCATATCACTATTTTATTATATTGTTTTATTATATTTCTCATTTTTTTTTTCTTTTATGTTTGCCTTTTACTGACAGATAAATCTCCGTTCTGATTTTGCTTTTCTTGTACTTTGCAGTAATTAATTTTACATCACCTGAGCGCTGCAAATGACCAGAATAGGTTTCCAGCATTATTAGGACGTGGTACCGTCTCAATATTTCGTGTTGTTTACCTTTGTTCATTTAAATGACCGAGTGAATTCTAGTCCGGAGGTTTACTCTGTGGCGGTGGGAACAGTTTGATTGGCTTTCCATGCTTGCCTTTTGTATGACATTGGCGCGGCGCCTCGCTTCGTCGAGGTTTGTGGTGAAGGAACTTTATCAGGCAACATAGCGATTTCACTTGATAACCGGTTGATACCAGTTATTGTTTTATTGTTCCTGTATTAGCACCATCTTCTCTTTCACTGTGCGAAGAGCTCAGTAGTAGTAGATCTATCCCATTCAGACAGCGGTATGGTAAGAACATGCGTCACAGAAATTCGCCTTGTTTTTTTATCGATTCTCTTCCCATTTTACCCTGGGGCAGGGCAAGTTGGGTAATTGCACTTTATGCTGCTTGGCAGCTAAGCGTAAATCGTTGAAGCCAATCCGCATTTTTATTCTCAGACACGGTGATGCGTTATAGAATGAAAAATGATGCTTAGTGAGTCATTCAAGTCTTCCTCGCGGCCCTTCGACATTTATAGCACTTTACAACTCAAGTGTTGGCTTATCGATGATTTCCTTGCAAGATATCCACTTTCTTACAAGAACCTTAAGAGCTTGCAGCGTTGTCTGATAAAGAAAAAATTGTATTGATGTTATCAAATTCATGTTCGCTGACTTGCTGTGCGTAAGAGGTGGTCATTGTCAGAGTTTAAGTGATGTGATAATGGCGCGCTCCAAATCAAAGTTCAGGATCTCAGTGAAGTTTCCATTATCCAAATTCATTCCCAATCTGAGGATACAGCAAAAGCCTACATGCTTCCTCGAGTTCAAGAATATGAGAGCTCAGCGTTAAGCAGATGATGCAAGACCACTTTTTAAAAGTTTATTCTTTCGACAACTACTATAGAAGCCAAAAACGCCAATCCCAAGGCTTCTCCTGAGATCTGGTCTGTAAAATTCAACCGCAATCAAGGCAAAGAAGGTTAACCGAAGCAGAAAGATGAAGGCTTTAGGAAATCGTCACGACCCCTGTCCCCATTGACTGACATGGTTTAAGTCATGTTAAAGAGAGCGAAAATTTGCCGAAACTGCATCTGGTCTTTCAAAGACCCTGAAAAGTCGCGGCAAGTTAAATAAGAAAAATAGAAATCTAATGCCTTAAGTTGTTGTTCGATAGTCAACGTTTGCCCAAGACAGAAGAATGAATTCGAAGCTAATTAAGCACTTACGGAATTTCTTAACTGTGGAGAGACAGTAGAGCTTAGGACAAGCTCATCAAACCTTCGGAATATATTTAGCTTGACAACCACGGTACCCACTGGTCAAGGTAGCGAGGATCACATTTGCAACTGCCTTAGGCAGGCTCAGAGGCAACGTTTTTTACATGATAGGGCAAAACTTCGTAAGGGTGACACTACCAACTTTCAGCCCGTCGTTCCGTAGTTGCTTAGAGTAGTCTAGCTATTTTCGTGACAATCATACTTGTTCCGGTTATCATTTGTACTACCAGGTGATGTCCGCACGGCGTTTCGGTGAAAGGATACCATCAATATCAGCTACATTGGGTCATAGAGATAATTGTACTAACTCTATGCATTGGGTACATGTCCGTCATTGCAATAAATTTTCGTCATGACTTATTGCTGAATAAGGTTGTTTTTTTAGAATTGGTTACAAATTCACAGTATGGATTTTCATCTGCAACTTGTCCCTATGTAAAGGTTTAAGGTATGCCATGCCGCTGATAAAGCGGGCGTCCTTTTTCAGCTTGGTTTGCTGTGTATCGTTACTACTTGTTGAAATGAGCCAACGCAAGAAATTTTGAGTTAACCCAAATGTGACTTTGATTTAAGTGATTATGATGATAAATGTTCATGTCGCGGAAGATGAAAATGCAAAAAAAGATTGAATGCAAGTTGTGAAGGTAATAAAAGTGGAGAGTGAGCAGAGGACTTGTGCTACCGCGTCTGAGGGCGAATTTTCAACCAGTGGACTAAACTATGGTCGCTTTTACGAGCAGATGTGTTATGAAGCAATGAATGCCTCTAAGGCATGTTAAGTGGGTACTTCAGTTATAGGGGGAGTGGTTAAAAGAGAGGCTTTCTCTATGGCTTCGGCATCAATCAAAGGAAAGAGAAAAGCGCAGCTTCGGGAGTTGAGACTTCAGTGATTTAAAAGTTAACAAACTTATTTAAAAAATTGGTGCATTTTTGCTCTTTCGTGAAACTTGCTTTCCTACTTCAAAAGCTTAAGAAGCAGAAAAGTCGGTAAACTGTTCCCATTCGTAACAACTGCTTGACCGGTTTGCCTCGGGCAGGGTAGCGAAAGCATGGAAGAGGATTGCATGAGTATTGTGTTTGCACCAACTGGATTGACATTCGTTGTTTGCTGGGATGACAACAGGCCAGAAATTTTGGTGTCATCACCTGTAGGTATTGAACCTGCGGCCCCTGTGAAATGGTGATGGAAAAACGAAAGATGATGTCTACAGCTTGATATTGTGCAGGCATAGAAAATTACATCATCCTGTGGTCAAGATTGAGATTCGAAATTCAAGATCTAGATATGATTAATAAAGAAAAAAGAAAAAACTAATTAGAAAATAACTCGACCATTAATATTATTTTAAGCTAAGCTATACGCGTGCAGGTCACTGGAAAAGAAATATATTGTTATATGCATTTATTTGAGATGGAGGCGTCCTCCTAGCCAGGGCTAATCAGGGTGAGACGCCACCTCATCGTGAAGCTCATAAACGCTACATACTGTACAGAATCCGACAGACGCAGTAAAAAAACGCGGGAAAAAAAACAAAAGGAAATAGCATAAAAATTTTGAATGCGTAAATAATCTAGCTGCAAAGCTAATCCCGAAGCATGCAAGACTCTAATGAGAAGCATCCAGCCTTTAGATATAGAAAGATGGGAAGACAATAGGAAATTGGGCATGACCAAACACAAAACAAGAGCTAAAGTGGGAGGCCCTGAAGTGCATTAAATAAAGTATTGCAGTTGCAAAGAGCTACTAGATCAAAGAATTATTACTCATCAGAAGCGAATCATGATAAGTCTCCATGGTAACTCAACTGTGACAAGCGCCAATCTAAGAGCTGCCTTGATTATTCTTAAAATCTCTATTAAAAATAAAACAAAAACCACCCACAACTTGCACGCACCTACCAACATTGAGATAAATAAATGCCAATTAAATCAGCACGCACAGCCGTACTCCGTTCGATACAAATGTCGCAACGAAGCGACGAGAGTTCTGCAATGAATTATACCTATAAAGGTTAAGGTATGCAGCTATAAGGAAAGTTGTATTAGCGATTTTAATATTTCGGTCGACAAGCTGGTTATAGATACAAGCCCCTTTTAAATTCAATGTGATTGCTTCCATGCGTCTCCGTAAGTCGTGAAGGTGAAGCGCATTTCAATGTCGCACCTGGTATACTTTTATTCGGGCCCGTACGACTTCAATTCTTTAACCAACGAATATTTTCTCTACGGAAGGAATCCGCAGATCTTGCATCCAACGGAAAAGAATACATCTCATAAAGTTCAGGGCGTAAGTAGCAGTTTGCCAAATCTGCTGCGATGAATTTGTTTATGCAATTTTTGTAAGCGATGTTCTATTAAGAAAGATTTACCATAATTCTCTCGAGACGTATTATGGGGCTCTTCAACTCTGATTAGCATTGCTACGAAGAGATCTCCTTCCCATTTTTTCGATTTACTTAACAGGCTTAGGATTAATCCTTTGTATGCACTTTGAGAAAATAAATTCTGGTCTTGTCTTGTCTTGAGTCTAGGAGTAGCTTAGATTGAAAGCTTCTAGCCAATGAACAACTACTCTGGAGCTGACAAACGCATTGTTTTCTTTCTACCTAACTAATCGACTGCTACTTACGCCCTGAACTTTATGAGATGTATTCTTTTCCGTTGGATGCAAGATCTGCGGATTCCTTCCGTAGAGAAAATATGCGTTTGTTAAAGAATTGAAGTCGTACGGGAACAGCAGATTTGGCAAACTCCGAACTATATGACTGTGACCATCTAGTAAGTTATGGGAGTGCAGGGGGGGGGGGAAACATTCCTATGCGAGTGCATGTAGTAAGGATTTTATGTCATTTCTATGAATTTATATACATTTTAATGCTCTATTTTAATAAGCTTCTAAAACAGTTTCCTTTCATGCCACATATTTCGTATTTCAAGTTGACATCTGTTAAATATGTTTTTTTAGCTACCGCATTGGTGTCATGCTTCGACGGGTGGCAGGAGCATTATTTGCATTAAAAGAAAAGTCACTTTTTTACCATTAAGAAAGTAAGTGTAAAACAAGGAAGTACCACCGGAAGAAACGCTTGAATGTGGAGAAAGATGCGTAGGTGCTGCACAATCATTAAATATTGGCTTACATTCTAGCAGTCATGTTGCTTCTCTATGAGTATTTATGTCATAAGTAATGCCGTATCAGTTAGAAATCAGTTGCTTGAGTTTTATCTTAAGCAACAATCCCAAGGAAATCTATTTATACAAAACAATACTCATAAACGAAAGTAGGCTTTCCAGCCCCACCCCCTTCCTGCTCAGAATATTAGCCAGTCTTATAATAGCAGTTGGAGAACATCGGCGTAAATTATTGGGTTCGTGAAAAATTTGACCCGTTCTTAGCTGTCCAAACGATCTTCTGCAACTAGCAACGTATTTCGATTAAACTTGTTGCTCATTGGAAAGAGTGGTGGTAACGTTTCCCTATTATAAATGAGAGTTGAAGCGCTCAGTAAATCAGTTGGAACTGACAAAAGATTTGTCAAACCATGTCCGGAACGTAAACAGACTATTTTTTCTTTTCAAGGGATAAGCATTTTAGGTTGCTTTATCCCTTTGGAAATACCCCACTTGACGTAAGACTACCTAAACGTAGCCAGTATGGGATCGGAGTGTCGTGGAAAGGATCCAAAGCAAGAAAGTCTATCAACAGTTATGACTTGCC
>QQSS02229569.1:0-10334 GCA_003687565.2 Craspedacusta sowerbii | reverse complement strand
AGTAAGTCCTAGCACTGCATGATCCTAGTTCTTGGACGCTTAGGTGCATCTAAGGTCGCGTGGTAAGGAAGTCTAGGCGACTATTTCCTAAGATAGGCTGCGCAAGTTCGTGCGTGTGCGTGAAATAGAGAGGGTAAAATTGTCGTCAGATGTTACAAACGCTAAGGATTTTAGTGTGCGTTTTTTTTTGTTGTTGTTGTTGTCGTTGTTTTTCTGTTTTAGATCTTTCTGCCACAGACTTCGAAAGGAAGATCAAGGAAGCAATGCACATCCAGTGGCACAAACCCAAGTTCAATTTACAAATTCGTCACTTATCCCTAAATCCTTCTGTATAGCTATTTTTTCTCGTTTCCCCTTGTTGTCTGCGTCGAGTATCTGTGTCGCGTATCTGTGTACAACAGGTGCCTAAGCGTTTGTTCAAACGTCGTTTAATAATTTATCGTCCATAGGCCCGTTCGTATCTGTAGTATTAAACGGTTTGATTTAAAAGTTTTTTAACGCGCATATTTATTGCATATTTATTACGGTTTGATTTAAAAGTTTTTTAACGCGCATATTTATTGCAAAGTGGAGTGTTCACACCTATCTATTTATACCGGTCTCTTGTAACGCTAACTTAGTTGAGAATGACAATAGATCCTGTCGAAACATGTCCTGCAAACTGAAAAGCGTATTCTTTCTGTTGAAAGTTTTCAGTTACATTTACTTTTTATTTCGATATTTTTATCGTGAGCGTGTGTATGCGGAGTACAGCTATCCTTGCAATAAATTCACCAGTCAATCAAGTTCTCAAACGCAAACAATAGCAAAGAGGAACGCGAACTCCTAGGATCACGCAGCATACAAGAAGTACCTCGTAATAATTTCGGCACGAACAAGAAGTCGTACGGTGACAAAGTGACTGCAGACAGGGCGACTTGAGACAAACCATATAACGGACATAATCAAAAGCCGTCTTCATCCTTCCTGTAACTGATCAACAGCAGAAAGTCTCGACTCCAGAATCTGGCCTGCGTCTGCCCATAAACAACGGCTCTTGCAAGAGCACTTGGGTCGCGTATGTTCAACCCAGGATTCAAGGCTGCTTCAATCTGATCAAGCCCGCATTACGGATATTGCCGGAGCCAACGTAACTGGAACAAATGCCGCGTTACCAATCCGCTCATGCTAGGACCGCGTATAAAATGGAGGCCGATCTAAGCGGAGCTTAATACTGGGCATAAACAATCCGCAAACACTAAAACTGCTCGCAACGCAGAGAACGGGAAAAAAATCACAATATTTTCAATAAACTTCCCTGCTTTTGCGAGAGGGATGGCCCACGAAAAAACATGCATTAACATGGAAAAAACATGGATTAGATCACAAATCTCGTCAGCGCACACAAAGGCGTACTCCTCGCATCCATTCATACTCCACTCTCAGCACATTAGCTTATCAGCGTACTTGAACCGAAGAAACCTACGCAAAAATCTTGTGACAGATTGGCACTTGTAAAATCACATCGCTATCGTGGCAGCCAGTTGGATGCCAAATAAAGGCGGCGATTCATTTGACTCCATACCAGCCGTATTCTCTAATAGGACAAATTAACAGCGACCTCCAAAGCGATCATGGAGCAGGCCAGACGAGAATAGTACGCATTATATTGCGTCATAGCTACTAGAGGCACTTAGCGAGGAAAGATCCCAACTCAATAGCCCGCAAAGACAAACAAGTACGCACACAAACGCACAACACTCACACACACACTCACACACAAACACAAACACACAAATACACACAGACGCACAAACAAACAAATACAAACAGATGCACCCACACACGCGCGCGCGCACCCACACACATAAACGCGCACATACGCAGACACAGACCCAGCCACAAATACATACACATACACATACACCACCTCGCGCGAAAACGCCACGAGCTGACTCGAGTTGCGCTGAAACACCTCTGCGCTGAATTGATGTGTGCGGCACTGAAACGTGCGAGCTTCAATGAGGAGAGCTGAAATGCTGCGCGCTGATTCGCCTGTAGATCGCTGGGCGACACCAAATTATTGGTATGATAAGTAGACCACTCCACGGGAAATGCGCCTGTAGTACTCGCAGAACTGTTGATACTGCTAATGGTTGGCTGAACTGGGCAGGTCATAATGTGTCCTAAGTTACTGTAGTACTGCTAAAACTTGGCCGAACTGGGCAGGTCATAATATATGCTGTGCCATCAGTTATCGTTCTGTTTTCAAATGCGATTTAGTAATGATTATTTCTCCATTAAAAAGGGCACGGCATATGAGGCTTTTCCTACGGGGAAAGGCGACGCAGAGTTCAATACAGGCACGGCTTTACTAGTGCGTTCAACCGATTCATGACAAATGAAGCAGTGAAGGATGAAGGGACAAAGGGAGCTCATCTTATGCTTGCTTCAAACCTCACACGTCTGCCGCGTCGAACTTAATTGAATTAAACTAGCCTCACGCTAATGAGCTGATGCCGCACTTAATTCTGTCGCACGTAAGTGATTCAGAGGTGCTACATCTGCCGCTTCGAAAGAAATCCTAAACGTTCGACGCTGAAGAAGGATGACGTTTGAACCAAGCCTTAGATTAAGGCCAGCTCATACTGCATATTTGGCGCCGCCACTGTCTGTATGGTTTGGTTATCAACCTTGCCAGCGGTGCGTAGGCGTACGTCGCAGCTCGGGTGCTGCATACTATCATGACGAGGCAGACCTATGACGAAACAGCCCCAAGACGAGGCAGACCTATGACGAAACAGCCCCAAGACGAGGCAGACCTATGACGAAACAACCCCAAGACGAGGCAGACCTACGACGAAACAGCCCCAAGACGAGGCAGAACTTTGACGAAACAGCCCCAAGACGAGGCAGACCTGTGACGAAACAACCCCATAACGAGGCAGACCTATGACGAAACAGCCCCAAGACGAGGCAGCCCCAAGACGAGGCAGCCCCAAGACGAGGCAGCACCAACTACATCAAATGCATCGAAGACTGGTTAAGCAAATCATTGATGTTTCAGCAATCGGCAGAACGTTGTGCTGTTGCGGCTTACCAAACGCCTGGAATACAGAGCTTAAAACGGGCCAAGTCCAGAGTATGGCACCGGGCTTGCCATACACCACGCCTAACAGGAGGCTTTGCACATCCAATACATAGTTGAAATAAATTCACACTATAAAAACTCACAGAAAATCAGGAAAGCAGGCAAAAAAAGGGACAAAACAATAAAAACACGAGGGAATAACAGATGTACGCAAGCACAAAGAGGGACTTCACATTCATTCAACTTCTCTTATGCGTTCCTTAATGGCGAAGGTAACTACGGGCAGACATGCCTTAGCAACGTAAAGAGCGTAACGCCCAGTTTCGCACCCCTCCCCCCCCCCCCCTCTTAAAAGATCCTCTGCTGCAAAACCTTTTGCCAATATGTTATCGTATTTAAGCGCCTTAAAGACACGGATGATCACGTCGACATAATTAATTTACAAAGCATTCAAAGTGCCTGTATATCAACCGCGTACCGTCGCTGGTCCTGGGGGTATGGGTTTCCTGGGTGGAGGAGGTCGAGAGGGACCTGCCCTCTTACTGGGCGTATCATCCACAACCATGGACCGGAACGAGCTGCGAAGCTTTTCAGAGCTTGCCGTGATGAGTGGGTCAACGCCGCCTTCGCTCTCGCTTGCTGCTAAATAGGGCGAATAGCATACAAAATGTTATTTGTCTAGCTTAAAGATAGTTTTGAGCAGCCAAAACTTGAAAAAAAAAAGAAAGAAAAAGACAAAAGAAAACAAAAAAAAAAGCAAAAGCAGGCTGCTGATAGCGCCATCACAACCAGGCAGCCTCCAGAGCTGGCGGGGGGGGGGGCGTAGAGCGTACTGCACATCACACGTTGCATACTATCACATTGCATACCATTCTTTATATCGCAAATAAACGACCTGACGCACTTCACACAAGAAGAAACAATTCGAATCAGTGAAGACAAAATTAAAATCTGGTTTGCGTTTGGCACTTGCAAAAACTGCATAACGAAACAGCAGTTTAGAGTAACGAGAGCTTGGTATTTATGATCTTGTTGAAGATATAATAAAAATCTACTCTGCTTCTGGGATTTCAAAAACATCATGGTTTACGTTTAAGTACAGCATATTAAGAAATATCATCCCAGTGCAATGAAGGCGCGAGGTGATCGTTGTGCTACCCAACATCCCACAAGAAAAAAATTAAACCAAACACAGAACAGAAACAAAACAAACGCGCATACAAATAAAAATGAACAGGAAAACCAACGAAAAAAACAACAGCAACAAAAAACAGCAAGCAAACAAGTCACGTACACAGCGCGAGGTAAACAAAGAATCTTACAGCTTTCCATGTCCACTTTTTCGTATACGCTGCTTCGCGAAACGTCTGAATCTGTCAAACCACGCATGTCCTGATATCCATCCTCTACTGCATCACCAGACCCTGCATCCGCGCAAGATGCAGCGTCCACAAACTCCTCTCTGCTCGTTATGTGCATGTCCACGTATTCAAGTGAGGACGTTCGGGGAACAGGGTGGCTCTGCGAGCGATTCATGGTTGGTATGGTGTCATATGTGATATCGAGGTCAGTACTCGAGCGCGGTTTACGAAGATCATCACCGGGCGGTGCCGAAAGAGTCACGCTAACAGGCTCTTTCCCGGTGGCGTGGTCACGCTTACATGGCGAAACAATCCTAGCACCACTGCCAGCATCAGCAGGCGGCAAACCGACAGCTGGTGCGTCCACGGCTCGGGATTGGGACGCGGACCCTTCCACCTGCATGGCACCTTTGCTCGCATGGGCCGGGTCGAAAGCAACGGAGGAGCGCGCAGACAAATTCGAGTACGTACTGGAAGTCACCGCATGCAAAAGCGAAGCTGCGCTCGTCTCAGCAGAAGAAGGCTCTCTCGGAACCGAATAAACGTTGTCTTCCACGGAAGAGGCGTCATCTCCCACAAGCGCGGTTGCCGGTGAAGGAAAGGCGTGCAAATCCACCGCATCACGTGAAGAGCGGACACAGTCGTCAGTGTCGTCAAACGAAGATTCCGGTGACCTTCCGATAGAGGCAGCGGAAGGAGCCGAGTAGAGGATTTCATCAGTGTCTGCGTTGCAGAGCGTACGAGTATTTAGACCTTCAGATCCACGACCTTGCGATACATCCCTAAACAATCCTTTCCTGGCAGGTGATTGAGACTTTCGACTGTTGGCCGCGCCAGGGTGGTCTTGAGAAGACGAGTCTTCGACGTACTCATCCGCCATTGAACCTTTCCGCATCTCTGTGGGAGAATGAGCATGAAAACCTTTCAAATCCCCCCGCAGACCCATGAACGGCAGCTGTGGAACAGGACGCTTTTTTCGGCCAGGTGCAGGACTCTCCGAACCAGACTCAAAGGACTCACTTCTTGATACGCCTTCTTCCACGTTGATTGATCCGCGATTGACAGTGCTCGCTGAGCCGTGGCCACCCACACCAACACTCTGATCAAGACCTTCCGTAAGTGCCTGAGCGGGTTGCTCCTTCGCCTCGCAATACTCATCAATTACGGGTAAGCTGGGAGGAACAGCATAAAAGTCAACGATTTCAGCTGCCTCTTCATCTTTAACAAACGGATTCGGTATGTTCTCATAAGGTACCATTCGTGGTCGCACAGGCTCGACTTTTTCAAATCGCGGCGCACTTACATAGGAAGGGTCAGTCAGAGTAACGCTTTCGTACTGGCTCTTTGGAATCGGGGTAGTTTCCACGCGTGTCAAAGAAGAGCTGGCTGAAGAGGTAAGTTGCTCACCGTCTTTCACATAGCCTAATTCCGAAACGCCATATTCACTCATTACATCCCTGCCCATACTAGAGAAATTTTTATCGCCAATAGCATTGCCTCCAGCAATACTCAGATCCCGTGCGTCATACAAGTTTTTTTCTGATTCACTAACATATAATTCGAAGTCCAGACTTTGCGACCTCTTTAAGCGTACCAGACTTGGTACTGCACATTCCAAAATAGAGTCAATATCGTCCCGACTCCAAGCACGGCTTCGCTTATCTACTTCAACGCTGTTCAGATCATACGACAGCAGAGCTTCTCCAAGACTGGAGCTCAAATTGCGCAGATTTTCTTGGAATAGTTTGTATTCCTGAAGTGAAATGGTCTTTGGAAGCGTCTTAGGCCTCAGTTTTCTTCCTCTAAGCAACTGGCCGGGAGAAAATCCGTTAACAACATCAACTGGCACGTGTTTACGGGGCGCTGATGGTGGCGCGTCTCCTCGCCAGCTATTACCAGCAAGATCGGTCGTACCAGACGCAGCGGAGAACTGTAACGGATCCGGAGCTAATCCCGCACTTTGGCGTGCGTCGATTGGAGTATCGTCGGCTACCAGGGTCGCAGAAATCTCACGCAGCCCAGTAGCCGCACGTATGAAATCCGAGCCCAAGCCTTCTGCAGGGATATGCGCCGCCGAATAGCTGCGATCCTTCCCACGGTCTGCACCATCCAGAGCCTCGGTGTAGACCACCTCACTCTGGACGAGTCTCCGGCTTGCATTAGCTTCATCAGACGAGCCCTGCCTCATCTTTATGTGAGCGTTTCGCGGCGCTGGGGTGGGACGCGTCTTCCCCGATGAGTTCCTCTTAACAATATCACGCCGTGGCATGGGTTTCGGAGCCACTCTGTTGGAAGTGACAAGCTGTCCGTTGCCGATACTCTCGTTGTCGCTGCTGACACCTCTGGCAAGTGGACGGCGAGATCCGTCATTGGCGAGAGACATAGCACTAACATTTTCCGAGTCAGGGCTCGTAGGCTTTCTCGGTGCCGGCCGTCTAGCATGTCCATCTATGCTCAGTGACAGGTGCTTAGAATTTGCCGAAAGTCGCGAAGGATCAGAGCTCGATTTAACCGATGCAGTCTGAGTTGGTTGGGCAGGCGCGGCTTCTGACGAAAGCCCCCGCAACACAGCTGGTGGTTTCGGCTTTGGAGGCGGGGGAGGCTTTATGTTCACAGGCCTGCACAGAGGACAGAAATAAATAATACCAGACAGGAAAGTCTCTACCCAGTTAGCCTGAACAATGGTGGATAAAAACAAAATGTTCCTGATAAATAATAAAAAAATACGTGAACTCTGACTGCATTTCCAATATTAATGAAGCCCACACACATACTGGAAATGCAAGCCATATTTAAAACGAAGCTTCAAAATCTACGAAGAATTTTCCGAAAGCTGAGGCACCGAACTCTCCTGTTTGACTCTGGAAATAGCTCAAAGGTCGTTGACGATGAGCTAGATTGTTAACTGTTAGGACTTGAAAACCTACTTCGTTGCGAGTCTGAGCTCGATTGCCGAGTTAAGTAGACGGCCATGAAAAGAGCAAAAAAAAGCAAAGACAACAAGAAGATAACAAGCAAATAAGAAAAAAAATAATAATAAAAATAGGAAAAAACAAATAAAAATAGGAAAAACAAATAAATAAACCAAACAAACAAAATGAGAAACATAAATAAAAATAACAAGCAAAAAAACAAACAAAAAAAAAACAAACAAAGCAACCAAATAAACAAAACAAAAAGCAAAACAAACAAACAAACAATAAATAATAAAAAATAAACAACTAACTGACAGGCAAAGACAGAAAAAAGACACAAAAAAGACAGAAAACAAACAACACAAAAACAAGCGCATAGTGACCAAGAAAAGAATAAAAAGAACAAACAAACAGACAAAATGTTACGTGTATGAATGAACACAGTTCGACTGCCCATGGATGGAGGGACCAACCCACCCACAAGTCAATAACACTTATATATATTTTTTTTTAAATTTTGCTTTGACTAGGAATTAAGGACACGACTGAAATCGAGATCTACAGTCGATCAAGAACAGAAAACCGCTGACTTTCTTACACTACATCATCATATAAGTACATGACATGTATAGCAGATAAAATCTGGGTTAAAAGAAAAAACTCGTTTGGACAGAGCATGCAGTTCAGACCGAAATCTCAGCAAAATTTCTCTGAACATAAATTTACGGAAGACACTTGCTGCCAAACGAGTCTAAAACCGCAGAACGCAAAAAGATGAAAACATATGATGATAAACCATATGATGAGACAATCGTGAAATTTCAAGGACAACATGAATCCAACCTGTTTGCAGCTAAGAAATTTTTCTTTACGCCAGTCTTAACAAGAAGTAGCGCAGGTGTACCGTTACCGGCAACCATTTTCGTATAGCTTTATCTGACAGACACAGATTCGCTTCTTTTATCTTTAATCACAAACTTACGAAGCATGCGGGTAAACCAGATATTAATCCACACCAAAAGGATTTTGTCTTGGTTCATGGGAAATCATAGCACTAGAGACGCCATGAAAAGCCTTTTTAATAACCAGGAAAAATTCTCGCCAAAGATAGTAGCGCGGGGGTCATTGTATTTACTTCACAGGTTATGGCGCATAAAAGCAGTGTCAACACAAGACAAGCGCGGGTGCCAACCAACATCAATGTGGACACAATGTCCCAATAGGATAATGACGAGCATTATTGTTCGTTATACGTAAGAGACTTGGCACTAGCATTGACATGACAGCCAAGGCCAAGTTGGTTTCTCTCCGGTAATTCATCTGGTTCCACAAGTGCCCAACTTTGAATAGGCTTTCGGAATACAAGTAGACACCTCTCGGAGTCCTTGCCATAAGATGTCATACCCCAATTAGCGCGAAGCTAACAGAAGCGCATTAGGCGTAGATCACGTGCCGGCATAATCTTGTAAACGGAGGAATTAATTAACCTTCACAACGGGAGTGCTACAAAAACTATTTTTACGTATTTCTTTAGCTGCACAAGACATCAAATCTTCGCATTGTTTTTGAAGCCATCTTTGCTGCGGCAATACGCACTTCAACAGCTTCTTACGAAAGAGAGTCAAACAAAAGTGAAAGAGGAGGAGAGCTGACAACACTGGGCAAAACTGGGCATAACTGGGCACAATAATGCATTAAGAACAAACATTTTTTTTAAGATGAAAGGAAGGAGATCATGTAATGTTGATGCCAATGGCGTATAGTGCTCAGGAGCCAAGGAGTTTCGGGGGTTTAAGCCTTCTGAACGACAAAAAAAAAGCAAACCCCATTGCCTATATAATCTTCACACAGCCCCATAAAGCTAACGCATTAACAGCAGTGTTCAGTAAGATTCTTGCTAGTGTCAAATGTGAAGTTTACAGGAGCTAACATTTACTAATAGAAGCGAATAAGTTGAGTTTTTACGAATTAAACAAGCGGGGGATGAACTGCTATCATTTGAAGGCACAAAGATGGCGAAAATCTCCGAACATCGAATTACTTCATAGCTGAATACAAACTGAAAACGAAAATCCTTTGATTCGCTAAAAAAAAATCGCACGGAAAATCATGTCATACTTACAGATTAATCTGAGCGATTCATTAGCGAATCAAAGACTTGATTTTTGTTTCTGTCAACTTCACACGTAATGATACATTGAATGTCACTCACTTTGGCATTAAATGTCAACAACAACAACAAGAAAAGGAAACTCTATATATCTAACACGCAATGAAACGAAGCATAAAAACTTTGCAAGTTAAAAATGAAACAGCATTTTGGTGTGAAATTTTTTTTAGGGAGAGCGAGGGATCGAGAAAGATAAAGAGACAGGGAGAGAGAGAGAGAGAGAGAGAGAGACAAACAGAGAGAGATAGACCGAGCGAGAGGGGAGACAGAGAGAAAGGCAGAGATAAAGAGAGGTGTAGCGAGAAAAAGTGAGGTATACGAAGCACTGCATACTGAACTAATAGAAGCTAATATAACAAATATCACAAATACAATAAAATAATGTAACAAATAATAGGCAATAAATCCAAACAAGCGCTCATGCCAAACACGTACATGCAAAAATTGATGGAGGGAAACAGAAAACCTAGCAAAGCAATTCTCCAAATAGCCTCTCACATATTCACAACCCTTGTAGAAATATATATATTACTTATAGCTTTCAACAGAAAGAATACGCTTTTCAGTTTGCAGGACACGTTCCAACAACATCTATTGTCATTCTATAGTCTCTCTCATTGTATAGAATACACTTCCCATCGAATCTGTAGTGTTAAACGTTTCGATTTAGAAGTTTTTTTTAACAAACGTGCATATTTATTGTTAATTGGAGTGTTCACGCCTCCTGGTCTCATGTAGCGCTAACTTAGTTGAGAATGACAATAGATGTGTCATGTCCTGCAAACATAAAAGCGCATTCTTTCTGTTGATATATATAT
>QQSS02229547.1:0-10335 GCA_003687565.2 Craspedacusta sowerbii | reverse complement strand
TATATATATATATATATATACGAAGAGAGAGAGAGAGAGAGAGAGAGAGAGCAAAATGTATCTAAGTATATAATACGCATAACTTGACATGATATTACCTGCCCTTGACCCTGTGTGTCCTGGTGACAGATTGACAAGTGAGAGCGATACTTCCCCACCGCAACATAAGCTTTGCAGAAGCAGCACGGTAGCTTGTTGAGCTTCAGTACGACACCACTTTCCACACCGTCTGAGCATGCGCGCAGGTGCGCTACAAAGTCACCAGGAAGTACGAACTCAGAGGAACACCCGGAATTCGGACAGCAGAGGTCTCCAGCCATGACTCTTTCATACCAAGAAGACATGAAATCTTCCTTCTGAAAGAGAATCGCTGACAAGTCCAGACTCATAATCAACATTAGTGATGGCCAAAGTGGTAGGTAACCCCCGTCGAATTAAATTAAACCTTACATGGAAAAAGGCAATGAAGAAAGCATATTAGAACAAAAACAGCGCGGTTCAACAGAAAGCAGCAGTTCTTAACGATAGGTTTGGTACCTTGCCTCGAGACTCCTAAAATGAAGACAAAAAGCCTATCATATAAGGGTCCAAGATAACGCTGGCAAATAACAGGGTGCGAGTTATAGAAAACTTTGTGTCTGAGGTGGGTCATGGGCAGCACCCTGGGTGGCTCGTGAGCAGCACCCTGGGTGGGTCCTAGGCAGCACTCTGGGTGGGTCATGAGCAGCACTCTGGCTATTGATGCTTGGTCTGAATACTTGACACGCAGGCTCCCTGTACAAACGAAGTGGCAACTTGACAGGATTTACATAAAGCTGGTCCAAAATTTGAGCTGATACATGTAAATTTTTAACACTGTTCACTAAACACGAAAAATCAGAATAATCAATAGCAGAAATTCGACAACAGAATGCGTAAGAAGTCGGGCACAACATCTGCTTCATGAGCCGCAGACATACCTGCGAACATTTATGACTGGCGAATTCCTCCTCGCATGAAAACTCACTCCCGCACATTTCGCACAAGACAAGAGGCTTGCAATGCAATGCCGCGTGCTGCAAGTAACTGCGAGCATCACTAAACACTTTCTTGCACTTGCAGTTGGGACAATGAATGGAGAGACCTTTTTCGATAAGCCGTAACTGCGAGGAAACCTGGATATGATTTTAAAAAACAGCCTCAATTAGGTAACGGCGTGCATCCAAAATTGCATCTTTGCATTTACAAACACACAGTTTACACTCAGGATTAACATGCACAAGGTTTACACTCAGGAATAACGCGCACACAGGTCACACTGAGCATTAACATTCACGACGTTCACACTCCGGATTCACGTAAAAACATGCTACACTCATAACTAACATAAGCACAGCTTACATTCACAATGGATAAGGCCACAGATAAAAACCAAGAACGCATTTTCGAACATGCAAATACTTGAGAAAATATAAGCCTGATGCAGGAACGGTATATGCATATACATACACACAAACACACACACACACACACACACACACACACACATATATATATATATATATATATATATATATATACATTAAACATAGACTAACAAGCAAAAACGCTAAAATTTCTCTGGCAATATTTCTCAGACATACCACTGGATGTTTACTTTTAAGATGGTGTGGCCAGTTCGTCAGCGGATAGCAATACTTGCAAACGAAGCATGGAATCGAGCCGTCCTTCCATACTCTTTGAGCGTCGGTACCTTTCTTGCAATATCGAAGGTGCTCCACAAACAGCTTCAGAGACGTAAATGACGTGGCACAGCAAGAGTTTGGGCATGACAAATCCCCTTCCGATAAACCAGTGTACCACTTCGCCAAACTTTGCTAAAACACACAGTACAGCTGCATACAGTACGCACGACACTGACTGCTAGCCAAGAGCATGACAATATTCAGCGCTAGGTGAGAAACGTGCTCATTAATATCAAAATCTAATGCACGCACCAAAAAAGCTACACAAAAGAAAATAGAATTACCAGGCAATTACATAGCTGCGATGCTGATCAGTTGTCTCCATGCATATCGTGACCCAAACAAGAGGAGCTAGATGGCACAAAGATCGACTAGCTACGGGACTGGGCCGCGCATAAAAATCCGCACACATGATTTCACCAACTAAAACCCTCAAGCAAAAACAAAAATCTTTAACTCTCAGCAACTAACACCAAACCAGACACATCAAACTCTCAAGACATCCGACCTAAAAATCCAAACCAACCTTAACACTACAGTTGTGGTCTGTCATGCTCTTTATTGATAAAAACTGCGAGCCGCATGGGTCACACCGAAGTACTTGAACGCATCGCAACGCATGAACTAAATATGAGCTCTTTTCTGTGTAAGCCCTTTTACAAGAGCGGTTCTGACAAACTGCTGCTCCGTATCTTTCAAGATTCTCAAGTTGCCAGTGCACCTAAAGCAAACAACACACGACGTTCACTTAAGTAGACTTGATGTATCAGTGATATACTAGTGATATACCAAGTAACATCAGCCTGGCTACCAACGCTCAAGGTGATGTCAACAACAACAGTATTGCAAATGCATCAGAACTCACCATGGGATGGAAGTTGATATAATGTGTTCCTAGCGTTGAAATCTTTACCAGCTTATCACAAAAACAACATCCAATCAAATTTGTCTTTAAAACGTTCGCCACCAATGAATTGGACTTGGAACATCTCTTCATATGCCCCACGAGCTCGTCTGCAGTCTGAAATGCTCGACTGCAGGACTTGTTCGGACAGGTAAATACAGCTGATTTGGTCTTCCCATACCATTCTTCTATAGAATCCTGAGACAGAAGAGAAAAAAATGGCCGCTATCGGCACATGAAATAACACGCAAATAGCCTATATCGGAGCAGCGAGAAACCCGTGAAACAGAATTCGGGCTTATAAATTGGAAAGTGCTTGTCTCAGTATGAAGTGAAACTAGTTTCCAAAGAGAAGGCACAGCAAGAATCAATATAGTTTTGCTTGCTCAACGTCGTTATTAACACCACCACAACAACAAAAAAACATTAGAAATAACAACAACAACAAACAACAAGAGCAACGACAACAAACAACAACAACAACAACATCAAACAATAACAGCAACAACAACAACAACAACAAACAGCAACAACAAAAACAACAAACAGCAACAACAACAACAAACAGCAACAACAACAACAACAACAACAACAACAGCAACAAGAACAGCAACAACAACAACAACAACAACAACAACAACAATGACAACAACAACAACGACGACGACGACAACGACAACGACGAGGAAAATAAATGTGAGATGGCTACGCACCTCGCTCACCTTGGTTGAACCATTTTCTGAAAAAAAATCGGGCAATTTCACCTCATGTTGGCGAAAAAATTCTTTCTCGCAGCTCTTGCTATTGTAAACTGGCTTGCACACGACGCAATGCTTAAAATACTTCAAGCCATCAGTGAAAGCCTTACTGCATTTGCAGTTTCTACAACTGATCCCGTGGCCATCAGCTATACGATGAAGATCTTGATATACCTAAAACCGGAAAGACCCTCTGCAATCACAGACACCAAATAAGCATATTTACTGAGCGCACGCAATCTAATTTCCCATACCCAATGCAAGATGACAATCAGCAAGTCTACAAACAATTTGAAGACAATGTGTAGTGGCCATAAAAAACTACTCAAAATTTTGACATTTTAGAATGAACAACTATATTCACCTTCAAGTTCCATCCTAGCCGGACGCATGGTGAATTAAATATTATAAGATAAAATATTACATACAAGTACAAGAATGTATCAAGTAAAGACATAAAAATCGACCAAAAAAAACACAAACATAATGACATGCATCTGCAGGCTAAAAGCTTGAAAGACTTTTTAAACTTACATCACTGTGAGTTTCTTTCATATGCTCAACGAAGTCTGTAAGACGTACATTAGACGGACAGAAAGAACAAGCGAGGGAGTTTTTCTGCCATATCCTCTTGCAAAACCTTGACTTCCTCTCACAGTTCCTCAAATGATCTATGAAGTCTTCAGGCACAAAAAAACTGGAATTGCACGCCGGATTTATACAGCGCAGTTGACCTGCCTTAATCTCATTTTGCCACAAATCAAGAGTCTTTGATATAAAATCGTCATCGTCTGCCAGACACGAGTGCTTGTAAAATAGCTCACTAGAGTTAAACATACACTTGCAGTCGCAGCAAAAAAGACACGTCGGGCAGATAACAATGTGCTCCAGGTAGGTGTACGCGTCTTTGCACTCCTTACTACAGCCATAGTTTGGGCATGAAAGACGGTCGCCATTATTCAAAAGCTGGTCGTATATCTAAGAGAGGAAAACATACCCAGATGCAATATTAGTAGTAGTAGTAGTAGTAGTAGTAGTAGAGTACACAATGCTTTCCGCCAAAGTTCATATCAAATATCACGCAATACATGCACAATACACCGTAGCACAAATTACAAGTAAATGAGTGAGTAACGGATGACGGAAAACACAGCAATTTTACCGGTCCGTGGTCCGTCATCAAATGTGCGCTAAATGTCTTCAGCGTTACTAGGAATTTACAATGTGGACAGATGACTTCATCCGCCGCTAAAATAAGCTTGTTGACATCAGGCTCCAAAGACCTGCATAGGTGGAAATGGTCTAACAGGTCGCTCCAAAACACAAATCTCTTTCCACAATCTACATTCCCACATCTTAGAATACCGTTACTCAAGTCTTTTTTCCATAAAGAATAAAGCTCATCAACTTTTTCTTTTCCACTCTTGCCGTGCTGAAAGTCCCTACAGCAGCGAGAAACGTGAAGTAAGTAGTCCAGATCCAACAACTCCTCTCGCTTACACAGCGGACAAACATACTGTTTCAACAGGACAGGTGCTACAATATCATCATGATTCTCGGTCATGTGTATGTCATAGGTCGCCAATGGGGTTACCACAGGGCAAAAACAACACGGCAACGAATCATCATCAAATATTTTCTCACGCAAACAATCATTAAGGGGAAATAATGTCATATGCCGCACGAAGTCGCTAGGATTGGCAAACTTCTCAGTGCAGTTCGGGTATGGGCACTGCCATACACCCATCCCAACACGAATATACCAGCCTTCAACAATAGTTCCAAGAGAATGTGGTCCTATGTTACTCGTTGTGTGTACATTTATGCGGGTATGAAGAGACAGAGGACCCAGTCGACTCTCTGGACAAGACTCAGACACTGATGAAGATTCAGTAGAATATATACACACACTCTGAGATGATTCCGAGCCAGATTTCATTTGCGGCGACAATAAATCGTGCTCAGTATTTGGATGGCAAGATGTAAGGGACACATCGCTCGGGGCTGGATCCCGTACTGATTGAAAATCAGCTCCTGTTTTCAAAGACAAAAGATTAAGTTGTGGAGATAAAAGTTTTTTGGGCTTTCGGGTCAGATTCACGCTTATGCCTTCTTCTTGCATCAGATCATCATTGCTGGTAGCTGGCTGCCATCTTGAATAACGTCTTTGTAAATTTCTTCCAACAGAGAGCCCACCGCTTTTCTGGTGCAACAGCAAATGGCGAGCTTTGTTCTTTGCAATAGCATTTACAAAAACCTGACCACATTCTGGACACTTGTACTGTGGGCGGCATGTGATTGCATGACTATAGTAAAGCATGGACGTGTCCGGCGTGAATATCATAGTGCAGGCATTGTTTGGGCAATTAAATTGCTTTCCTCTAGCCACCTTTTGAAAGGCATAAAACAGCTGCAAAAGAATAAAGATTTTAACATACAAAATAGCAGAGACCAACGATTCCATTCAAAACAGATCTGCCTGCATGCCCACTGAATTATTTTCCTCCCTACATCAAGCCAAACGACTAGTGCTGCAGTGGCGCTGCCTGGCATAACATCACACAAACACTAAAAATGTGAAAATGGTTGAAAATCCAGGACAATGACCAAATTAAAGGCAACAACTATTAGATTAACATCTTCAGCTTACCTCGTGTTTTAAGGCGCAAAGATGGGCATTCTAAAACCTTCAACAAACCAATGCGGATGTGCTGATGTGTAATCAACATGTGTGGAGGGGTTTAATTTACGATATAATTGCCGACAAAGTCTGGGTTTTGACTAAATGGTTGGGTTTTGACTCGTTTCCAGACTTGCAGCATATGGTTTGCCGAGGCTTTAAACTAATGATTATAAAATCAAGTGTAATGAGCAACCAGCAACAAAAAAAGCGTCACCCATCCAGTGGCCCGCTACCAGCTATACCATGCGAAACAGACAAGGTTCTTACCTCTCTGTGATAATCTGCAATATGAACTGCAAGGCGCATTATGCCAACTTCCACACCACAGAAGTGACACGATACCAACGGTACCTTACGAAACAGAGCCTGGTTCACAGCAGCTTCAGCTTTCATGTGCCGCTGCAGATCCGAAGGAGATTTAAATACCTGGCCACATACAGGGAAAGGACATGATAGCCTTCCGTTTGCAAAAGAGTTCTTCCAAGACTTCATATGCTTCTAAACAAACGACATTACGGGAAACAAATAGACACTCAAACATTCTGCATAAGGACATTGAAGATATACTGAACACTAGCTCGCCCTAAACCAATGCAAACTGCTGATTCGCATTACCGGAAAAGGGGTCTCCAAAGCACAACTATAAAGCATAAATTTCAAGTTCTTTTAATCACAAGAGGCCAAAAAAACTTTACGAAACTTTAAGCAGCTTTCTTACCTAACCGATATGGCAAATGAATGAAAAATTCTTAAGCGTCAAACTGGAGCAAATACATCATCAAAAGTTAAAAGTACAGGTCATAAAATGCGTTTGCAGAATCCAAAGTTCCGTTAGACTTCCTCATGCTATTCTTTCAAGTAAGAATATAATGAAAATAAAAGTTTTTGACAGTGTTTACTGGTACAAACCAACTACCAGTACCCTTAAACTACCACAAAATCTAATACTTACAAGAAAAGATGCCTTTGAACATTTGGGCTGCACCACTGCCTCAACTATTCGATTAGCAACAACTTTCTAAATGAGACAATATGCTTTTCCAATGAATAATTCATCAACCTGCTGGCAAAATACTTACTAGAAAACAACCACTTAAGACAAAAACGATAGAGATTTGACAAAAAATATTCTTGTAGACAAAAGAGAAGACATTAACAGTCTCAGATTAAGACAGAACAGCATTCAAAAGAAACGATTCTAAAAAGCCCATAGGTACAACTATTAAAGAAATAAAACTCTCTATGGCTTACAAATGCAGCAACACACATTCACAACAAATTTTCCAATTTGACATTGACTACGGAGAAATATAGTTCCGTACCGGAATGTGAATTGGAGTCCCAGTGCATTTTCGTAAATGGCCCGTATAGTTATTACTGGAGCTTATTTCAACCTTGCAGCGGGAGCACTGATACAGTGGGCGACAGGAAACAGCATGGGCTATGTAAGATCCAGAATCAGACATCAGTTTTTTGCATGTGTAGTTTGGACAATTTATCTGATTCCCTTTACTGAGTTTGCGGGTCACACTAGTGATCTAAACAAAATTCTGACACACGTGAACTTAAGTCTGGCCAAAGCAAGCCAATATCTGTTTCCGTTTAAATTAGTGAGAACCATGTCTGGCTTTCTACTCTACATAAGGAGTTAGTTCCAATGATACTATCTGCCAAAACTCCATTTCTTTTCTTCATACCATCACATAACGAAGCAAAAAGTAACAACTTTTTAGAAATTCCTAACAACCCAGAATCAACTTTAACCTTAATCAAGAGTAAGTATTGATTTCATACTTAAATAAGAACTTCATTCTCTTAAAAAGAATTTCAGATAGCAATTTTAATCTAAAACATATCCTGTGCTAACCTCCTTGTGAGCTGTCATCAGATGTTTCACAAATTCTGCCACTGGATATTTAGAGGAACAGTATAAGCATGGCAGATCAAGTGATGAAGAATCATTGCCTACAAAACTGCAGTCATTCTGCAGGTGCAGTGCAACTCTCTTGAGAGTTGAAAAAGACAAGCTGCAATTCTTGTAAGGACAAACAACTTTGCCTGCCATTAATTTTTTCAACCATCTTTCAAGCACAACCTAAATGATTAAAGCAAGACCAAAAATTGTAGAGCAAAGCACTGTACAATACTTAGAAGGCAAATTATACTTATGTGTAAGTATGATTTGATTCTATGATTATCACAGAATCTATAAATTTTAAAGAGTCAACCCAGACACTATACAAACAACTTAAACCCCATATCCAAAATAATCTTAAATACTACAAACCTATGGTATAAAATATCAAGAATGAAAAGAATTTTATCATACCTTTTCCAACATTGTTGATATGCACCTCTGCGTCCACTAACTCCCTTGCCAACAGTTTTCACAATATTATAGTATTTCAGTCATTGCAAGAGATAATTTTTGAAATTGTACCTATACATACAGCATTTATTGAAATGGTAAGGCAAACTGCGTAAAGACAATAAATCCAAAAAGCACATGTTACAAGCAGACGAAAATTTCAATGACCAAGTTTAATATAGGGTCCTTTAAACACGCATTCCTGTGTAAGATATAATTCAATATTTTGATGAAAATCTCTGACAGCAATACTAAAAATCTACTTTTAACCTGTAAGAAGATTTAATAAGGCTGTCATAGTAAGATAGTGAAAATGGCCACGCCAGAAACAAAAAATCTAATCAGAACACAGGCAGAAGGAACCAAGTGATCACTTAAGCAGATACAGCTAGGATCAGGTGATTAAATTTCGGCATTAATTTAGGACTCGCTCAGTGGATGCCTACTGAATATTTTGAATTTCCTCCGAAGGTCAGGCAGCCTTAATCTAAAATAAAAAAACACTGTTAAGAGCAAGCAAGCTGGCAATCACCACCCAGCAAGTTTCCATACATGCGAGGCTTTGTCTATGTCTGGATGCTCCATGTCTCATTATGTGATGTCAAGAGGTTCTCTCCAACACAACCAGCATTAAAGCTAGCACGATTCACACTGCCAATGCCTATTTTGATGTCACCGTTAATGCTAGTTAGGCAAACGCAATCCTTGGATCTATTGTGCCATTTGCAAGGGAACAATTGCAAGGCTGCATGCTCCGAAGAGTGCTATAAAAAGTCAAATCAAGCGCTTAACGACTTTCAGAGGAAAGGGAAAAGGTGACTTACAACCCGTTGAAAGTCTTATTTTAACACTCACATATTTACCTGGCACGAACTATTCTGCTTAGAGTGCATCTCCTTCCTATTAGGTAATTGTTAGAATAAATAGGGACCAAAAAGGTTTTAAAATTAATAAATACCATCTCACGAAATCTGAAAAAAATTAATCCAAACTAAACCATTACGCAAAGCAAGGCTCGAGATCACGAGTTTCAAAAATTTACTTGCTTGACTTCAAATCGCGCTTTCTATTAGAATCTAAAATAGAATTTAGAAGGCTACATGGAACAAGAAATCCTGGAATAAGAAGAATCATCTGCAATTGGGTATCAACACTCGGAAAGTAATCAAAAACTAATCTGTTAAAACGCCGACATTCATATTCTAGTTCGTAATGTACGCGCCAAGCAATGATGTGCAAAAGAAAAAAAGAGCTTCCACGCCGGCTTGAACCCGGTCCAGTTTGATTACCAGCCCTCCGATCAGCGAAAAACAGGGCGGTTATGCGATGCGAGATCCAGAGCAAACTGCTTCGTTTTTCATTGCAATAAAATTTCACTTTTTTAAACAACATTATTTCAGTTACCTTACATGCAATACAGAGGCCTTCAAATTTTTTAACTTTAAGCCAACTTTCAATATATATACCGTGATTTTAGATAAGCATTGCCATCAAAACTTAAATGAATATTTAAAATACATAATCTGATTGCAACGACTGTGACGGTGGGTGGACCATTCTCTTTAGTCGCTCAAACTATATACTTAGTCTGACTAACATGTCCAAAAAAATTACGCGTAAATATAAGAATTTTTGTGGATTAGAAAGATCTCTTGGAATCTAGCGAAGGTGTAGTTGTCCTGCCTAAGCACCGAACCCAGGCCGTGTCAGATTCGCCAGGGATAAGGGCGGTAAATTGAAAGAAAAAAAAAAACATGAGGTGGAATTACGTTCACCAATCACTTCTATGATGCATCTGTAAATGGATCACCAATAGATAGATTATAGATAGATAGATAGATAGATAGATAGATAGATAGATAGATAGATAGATAGATAGATAGATAGATAGATAGATA